>CM074719.1:180412774-180627774 GCA_037306005.1 Rhinophrynus dorsalis | reverse complement strand
ATACAGTGGTTGGGGGTGGGTGAAGCACCCCGGCCACTCATTCTAAACTCATTTTAAGGGCCATGCCATTGAGAGTCTGGACATGAATGAGCACTCAAGTCCAAATTACTGCACAAATTGCATCCCTCATAGGCTTCCCTCACTGTCCCTTTCAAACATCCCTTACAGTGCAGGTTTTAAGATATTCCCTGTCTGAGCACTGGTGTATAATTAATGTATCTTTCATTCTGATTACTCAACATTGGTTCAGGCAAGGGAATTATTAAAACCTGCACATGTAGTTGTACTTGTGGACCTTAGCTGATAAACACTACATTACACCACACATTTAACTGTGTAATCAAAACCATTTTTATGCTAGTTTCTCTTTAACTATCACAATGAGGTTGAGCCCTCTCTAGCAGAGATTAAAAGCTCCACATAGTTCAATGGGAATATTAGGGATTTTGATTTATCATCTATGGTGCAGCTGGTTTGCTCCAGAATTACTCCAGTTTTCTCTTGAATATAGGTCCGTAAGAGACCATCCCTGTGTATCAAGTTGGAATAGGTTCTGGTGTGGATAGCCAAAGTGGAATAGACTGCTGATTAAGTGGTTAATGGATATAATAGTCTGGAAAAGATATTTCATCTCCAGTGGCAGGTAACTGTAAATGCTGGTATAATCAGGGATGGATTTTGCATTAGCCAAAGTAAGCAATATCCCAGCATGCAAAGTTTGAGTGATACCTCTGCATACTATGTTGATACCTCTCTCTCTCTCTCATGTTGACATTTAGGTGTAGGCAGAGCAACCCCAATGTCCCTGCACAAGACAACTGCTCCTGATATATGCTAATGTTATCAGTGTATGTATTTGCATGACCACTGCAGGAAGAAATGGGTGGAAAATAGTCGGGTTTGCCCTTGGGGGCATGCTGTTTTTGCTGATGTTTCCCTGCAGCATACCTCTGTGAGATTGTGGTATAAACATTAGTGGTACATGTGTTTGTGTGTATGCATGTATGTATGTGTATGATGACATGCGTGCTAACATGTTTGTGAATGTGCATACATGCATCCTGGAAGGTGAAGCCATCGAAATCAATAAGCTTCACATTACAATATAGAGAGAAGTAATATTTTCATTTCTATGGGCACTTCCACACAAAGAAGAATCATAGCAACATCCTATATAATAATTCACTAAAACGTGTATAACGCCATGTCATGTGCAGTAGACACTGCTGCGCGTGCTGCAGTCATGTGCAGTAGAGACTTCGGAGCGTCCAGCTCTGTATCAGCCGTGGCGCAGGCATTCTCTACTGTACATGACTGCTCCGCGACCAGGTGGCAGTGGCACTGTGGCCCGTGTAACGGGCTCTTCAACTAATAGTAACATAGTTGATGAGGCTGAAAAAAGACATGCATAAATCAAGTTCAGCCCATGCCAAATATGCTTTGATGATCCAGAGCAAAGCAAAAAAAAAAAAACAAAAAAACAACAACATTGAAGCCATTTTCAATAATCCCCAAGTGGTTAAAAAAAATTTCTTTCTGAATCCAAATGGAAGTCAGATATTTACCTGGGTCAACAGTCTATCTGCTTTGAAGCCAACTGTTATAATTCTCAATATAGATATGTGCTAGATAGGTATCTATTACTTTTTTGAAAGTGACTACAATATCTAAAAACACAGCATCACAGGCAAATAATGCCATACTTTACTGCCCTTAATATAAAAAAAATCCTGTAAAATCATCTGTAATAATCTGCAGACATTCTCACATTAAGGAATTTTAGATTTTTTTTACCCATCCCTATTTATCAAGTACACTCTCTTTACTTGCTATCATTTAATAACTTAGATGGTAGAAAAGTCTCCAGCTGATTTCAAAAGAAAATGATTTAAAGACTGAGAACAGATAGGACCATAAAAAAATTATATTGCACAGGTTTATATTAAATGTCCAACTAAATCAAGTTTATGAATGATAATTATAATCTGTCCGCTAATGTCAGGAAGAGTTTCTCAAGAGGATCTAATCCAAATCTAGGATGCCCACAACAACAAACAGAACATATGCTCATGGATGAAACATCTTAACATTAAAATATAAAAAATAAATTATTAATGATTATATGATCCACCTACTCTGCACATTTTTCCTATTACCGAAAAATCTAAAACCATTTAGTAGGTACATTTGCATTATCAAGTATGAAAGCATTTACAAGAAAATGAATGCTACAGTAGACCACAACTGGATTCTAGTAATATTTATGTTTAATCTGCCCTATATTCAGGCTTCTCTTAAATTAAACCTCAGAAGCAGAAAAGTAGCTTGCTAGAAGATAGATAACCGTCCATGGATTTTCTACACTCAGATCATAAGGAGAAAATAAGCTTCTTATGTCATGACAAAACACATCATTATAGAAAGTGTTGAAACATATGAAAACATATAAGCCTCAGAGATTGCTATAAATAAAAAATGGAATTTTTCATTTTGACGCTCTTATGTGTTTGACATCAATGTGGGTAATAATCATTGGTTATAATTCATCTGCACATTGATGTCAAACACAGATGTACCAAGTAGAAAAGGAACAATTCTGGAACTAACCACAGCGAAAATTTTCACCTCAAACTGAAAGCTGCAAATAAGCGCACTTACCACTTGGTGAATAATTTCCCACGAAAAGCGCAGTATATCCGATTTATTCGCCTAGCTCATTCCATTGAAATCAATGGGAACATTGAATTTACACACAACACATAACAAATATGATTTTATTTCCCAAAGGCATAGTATAAAATGGGCATGAAGGTGTGTGTGTTTGTGGGTTGTGGAGAAAGAATTAGTTGAACAGGGAATGTTTTTTTGGGGGGTTTGTTTATTGGGATTGGGGGCAGTTAATAAATAAATAAATCCTAAATACAATTAAAAACCCCCATAAGACCCCAAAGGGGTCTGAGGAGGGTGCCTGTGTTGATGGGTGGAGTCTGGGGAATTAATCAGTTGAACAGGGAATTTGTTTTGGGGTGGTTTCTTGACTGGTATTGGGGGGACAGTTTTTCAGGGTGGTTGTGCCAAGGTTTGTTCCCTCTTTTCCTCTTCTCACTGACTTGTCATAAATTGTGGACAGTGCCATTGGCGATAACTGCACTGTGCCTGCCCTAAGAGGAAACAGTCCCACACCCATGACTTCAGGGGATAGGGATAGGGAACAGGTGGAGAAGAATATCCTCTTTCTTCTTGTCCTCCAAATTCCCCTTAACTGCCTGGGGCAGAGGATGATGTTGCTGCTGTTCTGCTACTCTCTCAGAATCAGCACTGCAACTAGGACCAGAAGTATTGCTGGTACTTTCAAGTGGAACCTGTCCTAGTCCCAGATCACTTGTTGACCCCATTCCCACTGTGTCCACAGTGGCCTGTGGCACACTAGCTTGTTCCTCAGCATCCTGCTGCGCTTGCAACTCAGCAGCAGCAGGAATTAGAGCAGTTGCAAATTCCAAAAGCTCACTGCAGGTGGTGGTGGTGATGCCCATCCTCATCCCTGTCTCCCATTCCTTCTCAGTTTCTGCAACAACGGTCATCAATGTCTCTTCCATCCCAGCTCCTCCACCATCATCAGCACCACCTTTACTAGTCCCTACGTGCTGCTGCTCAATTACAGACATCTCACTGCTGGTTGGAGGAGGTGATGAGCAATGTGACAGATGGTTCCCTAATGTCACACTTGCCATTTCTTGGTGACATGAAGAAGGCAGACTGGCACAGCAGTAGCAGCAGGCATAGGCAGCTGATCTGTGCTCCACCAGTTCTGGCTTCTTCAAGATCACGTTCCACTTAGACACTGTTGTGAAGGGAAGGGGACTCCAAGGGCCAGAGGAATGATGTGGGCTCCCTAGACCGCTAGTTTGGATTCTCTCATATGCTTCCCCTACCACTCCCCTAACACTAGTCCTACTGGCTTCTTCACCATTACTGTTACTACTACTAACACCAACCACATCAAGTTCAGCCCCAGAGTCTTCTTCCTCACAGTCATTAGTAATATGAAGATATTGATTACCCCCTCCTGTACTCCTAACAAGCTGCTGGACCTTCTCAGTAGTAGTACTACTAGCACTGGCGGTATTGCTTGGGGATGGCAAGTGTGACTTAGGGTCCCCTGCTGTCACACTTGGCATCATCTTCTCCTTTCTCCTCTCCTTAGTGTTACAAGACACACTAGCAGCAGGTTCAGCACTGGTGGCAGCAGTTTCAGCACTAGCAGCAGGCACAGCATTGGTGGCAGCAGGGACAGCACGTCTGACACCAGGCACAGTATTGGTGGCAGCAGGTTCAGCACTGGAAGCAGGCACAACACTGGTTGCAGCTGGAGCAGCATGTCTGACAGCAGGCAGAGTACTGGTGGCAGCAGGGGCAGCACTGGCAGCACGCACAGCACTGGTGGCAGCAGGGGCAGCACTAGCAGCAGGCACAGCAGTAGCAGCAGGCATAGGCAGCTGATCTGTACTCCACCAGTTCTGGCTTCTTCAAGATCACGTTCCACTTAGACACTGTTGTGAAGGGAAGGGGATTCCAAGGGCCAGAGGAATGATGTGGGCTCCCTAGACCGCTAGTTTGGATGCTCTCATATGCTTCCCCTACCACTCCCCTAACACTAGTCCTACTGGCTTCTTCCCCATTACTGTTACTACTACTAACACCAACCACATCAAGTTCAGCCCCAGAGTCTTCTTCCTCACAGTCATTAGTAATATGAAGATACTGATTACCCCCTCCTGTACTCCTAACAAGCTGCTGGACCTTCTCAGTAGTAGTAGTACTAGCACTGGCGGTATTGCTTGGGGATGGCAAGCGTGACTTAGGGTCCCCTGCTGTCACACTTGGCATCATCTTCTCCTTTCCCCTCTCCTGAGTATTACAAGACACACTAGCAGCAGGTTCAGCATTGGTGGCAGCAGGGACAGCACGTCTGACACCAGGCACAGTATTGGTGGCAGCAGGTTCAGCACTGGAAGCAGGCACAACACTGGTTGCAGCTGGAGCAGCATGTCTGAAAGCAGGCACAGCAGTGGTGGCAGCAGGGGCAGCACTGGCAGCATGCACAGCACTGGTGGCAGCAGGGGCAGCACTAGCAGCAGGCACAGCACTGGTGGAAGCAGGGGCAGCATGTCTGAAAGCAGGCACAGCACTAGTGGCAGCAGGGGCAGCATGTCTGACAGCAGGCACAGCAATGGTGGTAGCAGTAGCTGGGGCAGCACATCTGACAGCAGGCAGAGCACTAGTGGTAGTAGGGGCAGTACATCTGACAGCAGGTACAGCAATGGTGGCAGCAGGGGCAACAAGTCTGGCAGCAGGCACAGACAGCTGACCTGTTCTGCTCTCACTACTACCCTTTTCTTCTTCCCTTCCCATTAATTTCCCCAAGATCCCTAGGGGAGATTAGGGGTACTGGACAGCACTGGTTCGGTAGTGTTCACTTCCTCCTCCTCCTCCTCAGACAAAGTGGAAACATAAGGGTCCTTCCAATTCCTCCTTTTATTATTTTTAAACTTTCTCAGAGTGATAGCAGTCACAATGAGCCTCTCCTGCCCCAATTTTCCAAACAAATAACAGCAGAACATCACAGCACATCTATCTTGCTCTGTAGCTGCTTCTATTGTGTTCCACTTCCTGGAATACGTCATGTTTTTATAGCGAAAAAGGCAAAAAACACGTAAATCAATGGGCAGAAACTTTCTAGCCATTGAAAACACAGCAAAGAATTTTGGCCAACAGGCGAAAAATGTAAAGATTTTAATAGCTGGTTTTAAAGAGGATTTTCCCGTGAAAAAGAGGAAAACAACCTGGTTTTCACAGGATTTCTCGAGGGAACATGGGGAGAGATTTTGCCCACCCCTAGACAGGAGACAAATACAAATAGTTATTGACTTAAATGGGGAATTTCAACCCTTGAATGCTAGGGAGGTTTCCAGTGAATCGCATTGGAGATCTCTCTAGCACTCAAGGGATTTGGACATTTTTTTCTTGTCCCCTACGATGCTGCTAGCTTGCTCCTGAACTGTTCCAATTATTCTTACTACATTAACATCTTTGACTCTGCAGGACCAGAACATGGACGAGTAATGTAATGTCATTTGTATTCAACTGCCACAGTAGCTACTAATGCACTGAGTCTGCTTGTTTTAGATAATGTCACTTTCCTAAGTTTATTATTCATGAACATTAAAATTACCTCTACATGTTTATTTCAATTAGGCTGATTCACCATAGTTGTACTATTATAGCTGTCACTGCATTCCATGCTTAAAGGGATAGTAATGTTTCATAATAAAAACAGCTCTAATTAATCATCATAGTATTTGGACTTTGGAGAGTGTTATTTCAATTCTGTCAGAGTTGTAGTTCAAGAGTAATTGAATGACAAAGTATCCCCCTCTGCATAGAGGGACAATCTTCAATTAAGAAAAAACTTGTCAAGGGGGGCAGGGCTTTAATTGTTCTCATAGGAAGAAGATTGTCCCCTGCTGTTATCTGTCTGGTCTATGGACTGGATTCCACATCCGAGAAGAGATGGCTTACACTAGGTAAAAGGGGCTGGAGGGAAAACTTTGCTTGTGAATATCTCTCAAACCATAAAGGTTTGAGAGATAAGACTTATATTGTTCTTCATGTTTTTTTAATGCCTACAAAATAAAATAAAGATAAAAGAAAGTATTACTATCCCTTTAAAGAGTAACTAACATAAAAAGTATATAGATATGGGTATAGTCAGTGGTGTAGAGGGGCAAGGGCAGTGCTTATTTTCAAGCCAGAGCTCAGACAGTGTTCAACACCGGTTTAACGTAGTGCAAGGCTAGCAAATGCATAAACTAGACTCACATGACCTATACTTAAAATCATCTGTCTGCCACTCTGCTAAGATCAAGATCAAGATTGTAAAAATCCACAAATTAATTTGGGAAAGACTAGCACAGAGATATGTTAGTGTATTTTCTTGTGTGTTTAGCCTTTCACACTTGGAAAATAGTAAAAATAAAGACAGAAAAAGGAGGCTCTCCTAGCATAATATCGTCAAGTAAATCAGTATCACCGTGATCCTTCACAGCTGGAAATATACTCACAATGGGAGTGCTCAGTAAAACACGTATATATGTATACTGAAATGCAAGCAGGAGGGATTTAATACTGTCCCAATCACAGTGCCATTGGACCTCTACGGTGAAGGAGGGCTGCACCTCTAGGCATTAGTCAGGAAGTACAAAACATAGAAAAAAACACAGACACAGGGTGCCCGATAGTGAATGTTATCCAAATGGATGAGAGTTGGTACCGTGTTATCCGTAGAAATACAGGAGGCAAAAATTTAGTAAACAGATATAAAATACAAGTTTTCAAGACTTTTTAGGTCTCTTCCTCAGGCATGTTATACAGATAAATATGAAAACTTCTCTCTTAAATACAAGGACACATTACATTGTTTATAATGGAAATCATATAAGAAAGTTAATCCAGATACTGATTCTTTGATCAGTCAATGGTAGAGGATGTGATTTAAATTGCATTCTTCCTCTGAGGAGTCCGGGTATTTATGATCTCAGAGGGACTTTCGTAAAGGTTAATTCACAATGTGATAATGTGACAGAAACTCTCTCTCTTTATTCAGACCATAAGTCAAAGAATCAAATTGTAGCATTAATTTTACCTCCCATGATCTTCTGTCCCTCTGAGTGCGAAATTGTTCCATCAGTACAGTCAGTCTAATGTCCCTGACACTGTGTCCAATTGGCAAAAATGTTCTCCCACTGGTGTCTCTGTCTTTTTGTTGTTAATGCTGGATCTGTGGAAATTAAACCTCTTATGTAATGGCTGTCCCTTTCCCCCACATAAAGAGCTGTTAGCCATTTGCACACATGATGAGGTATATTACACTGGATGATATGCAGTGAAATTACCGTTGATCTTATGGTGAAAGAATAAGTATCTGGACTAACTTTCTTATCCGATTTCCATTATGAACAATATAATGTGTACTTGTATATAGGAGAGAAGTTTTCATATTTATCTGTATAACATGCCTGAGGAAGAGACTTAAGAAGGCTTGAAATACACTCACAAATAAGGTGGTTGTCAGGTGGCTTATACCAGAATACCAACAGTATCTGCTCACAGAGAAAATGAACCTGTCTCTGCTCAGGTTTAAAAATAAAAATGTGCTGCTCCAAGTCTTCTGCTAAAATTATTTATTCTCAAATGCTACAACAGTAGTACAAACAACCGGTACCCTTTTAAAAGGTCACATGCAAAAGAGGGTGCGATCAGATGGTGCATTAACTGTGTTATCATGATAAAAATGTCAACATGAGAATCTCGCACTGCATGAACGCACAAGATTCTCATGTCACCTGGTGAAAGGTTGTATATATATATATATATATATATATATATCTTCTAGTGCAATGCATATTGTCACCTGCCTTATGAGTCCTTCTAATGAGCGGTTGCATCGGATGGGACATGGATATAGCGCCAGGTCTGCTGAAGGCTACAGAGCTTCCCACAAGCTTATATTCCACTTGGTCTTCAGTAAAGATGCAGCGTTGCTGGATCTCCTGGTTATTGTTAAAAGTCCATCATTTCCACTGCTACTATCAAAGCTGTACTATTGACAAAAACATAATCATTGTAGTACAACTCCCATCATCCTTACCTATGTGAGCACCGCCCCGGCTCTCTCTTCCCTTCTCAGCATGTTCCGCTCTGCCCTGTCATTCTGCAAGCAGAGAACATGAGAGAGACCTGGGGCAGCACTCACATGGGTAAGGATGATGGGAGTTGTACTACAATGATCATGTTTTGTAATATTACAACTGAACTGTAAATGTAAATTTGTTGATCCATCCGATGCACCCACTCATAACTCTTTAGAAGGACTCATAAGGCAGATGAGAATATGCATTGCATTAAAAGCTATATATATGCAACCTTTCACTAGGCGACATGAGAATCTTGCTCTTTCATGCAGTGCAAGATTCTCATGTCGCCATTTTTTCATGGCAACATGTTTAATACGCCTTGTGGTTGCATGCTCTTTTTCGTACGACCTGTTAAAAGTGAACCCAAACAACCTACCCATGTACTGATTCAAACAATGAGAGATGAAGTAGGGATATTTAAATGGGTAGGTTGTTTGTGCTACTTTGTCTTTGTATTTTACTTGTCAGCCATCAGATTTGAAAAAGCAGTTCTAGCACTGGGAAACTTTATGTTTTTTATTGGCTTTTTATATTGTTTTAAATATCTTCATACTATTGTAGTATCTGAGAATAAATAATTTTATCAGAAGATTTGGAGCAGCACATTTTTATTTCTCAACCTGACTGGGAAGCCTGAGTAGAGACAGGTTAATTCTCTATGTAAGATGATACTGTGGTAGTTAGTATAAGCCACCTGCCAACCACCTTACTTGTGAGTATATTCAAATACACTTGTCATATACTGTATACTTATTTGGATAACAGGCACTATTGGGAGCCCTCTGTCTGTGTTTTTTTCAGCACTTGGAAAATAGACCCCCATATATGTCAAATAAAAGGTATCATATTACCTGTTTTGTCTCTTTACTTTCCTGTATTCTTCGCGCATTAATCTTCATGTTTACCATGCACAGTCTTCTCTCTCTGGACCTTTATATTATTGAACCATCTTACTCTTACTTCTTATTTTTATTTCTAATGTCAGGGAGGAAGCAAGCTAGAATGGAAGTTGTTTTATTAACTTCTTTTTGTGGCACATTTCATTGTTTCATAAGTCTTAAGACTTTTGATGAAGCACAACTTTTGTATATCTTTTTTAGCCAAAATGATTGCAGGAAGATTGATAACATGATATCAAAAACAACTAATAGAGCAGCTTTGTGTAGCATCCCTGTCAACTGGAATAGGTTCCTTTGTAGCCAGGTAGGGGTGCAGTGATTGCTGGGTAGACGATGGATGATGATGGACGTGGGACTCTGAGAAAATTGTTTCTCTGTTTTTCTCGTTCCCAAACTTTCTAGGCATTTAGATGAACCAATCTATAATCCAAATTGCAGGAGATTCACTCATCTCTAGCGGAAGCTAAATGTAAATATTAGTGTTGAGCGAGCATGCTCGGCCGATGCTCGGATCGGCTCGAGCATCGCTCTGCTCGGCACATGGCGGTACTCGTACGAGTACCGCATGTGCTCGCCCGCCATGTTCGGGTCTCCTCCCCGCACGTTTTGCGGCTGCTGCGCAGCCAATAAACGTGCAGGGAGGCTCTGACATCGGTGTAATGCCAGCAGCCATGTTGGCTGCTGGCATTACACTGATTGGCTGGCCAGAACCCGTGGTCGGGTGCTGTATAGCACCTGACCATCGAGTTCGGCTCAGTCTGAGCCAGGGAGAGCTGAGGATAGGAAGGGAAAGGCAGTGTAGGGAGGAAAAAAAAAAATTGTGACAAAAAAGAACCAAAAGTCCTTTTTAGGACTACTGTGTGTGGGGGCAGCAGGTTATTTTGTGTGGGGGGAAAAAAACAAAAAAAAAAAAAAAAAAATATTCTGTTTAGTGTGAAAAGTTGCAGATTAGAGCACATTCTGTTTAGTGTGCACAGTTGCAGATTAGAGCACATTCTGTTTAGTGTGCAAAGTTGCAGATTAGAGCACATTCTGTTTAGTGTGCAAAGTTGCAGATTAGAGCACATTCTGTTTAGTGTGCAAAGTTGCAGATTAGAGCACATTCTGTTAAGTCTTCAAACTAAAATATCAAAGTCACGTATTCCATTCAGTGTGCGTCGCCGCAGTTTAGCAGCACATTCTGAGTACTGTGCAGAGTTGCAGAATAGGAAGAAATACTGTTAAGTCTTCAAACTAAAATATCAAAGTCACATATTCCATTCAGTGTGCTTCGCCGCAGTTTAGCAGCACATTCTGTGTACTGTGCAGAGTTGCAGAATAGGAAGAAATACTGTTAAGTCTTCAAACTAAAATATCAAAGTCACATATTCCATTCAGTGTGCTTCGCCGCAGTTTAGCAGCCTATTCTGTGTACTGTGCAGAGTTGCAGAATAGGAAGAAATACTGTTAAGTCTTCAAACTAAAATATCAAAGTCACATATTCCATTCAGTGTGTTTCACCGCCGTTTAGCAGCCTATTCTGTGTACTGTGCAGAGTTGCAGAATAATAAGAAATACTGTTAAGTTTTCAAACTCAAATATTAAAGTCACATATTCCATTCAGTGTGTTTCACCGCCGTTTAGCAGCCTATTCTGTGTACTCTGCAGAGTTGCAGAATAATAAGAAATACTGTTAAGTTTTCAAACTCAAATATTAAAGTCACATATTCCATTCAGTGTGTTTCACCGCAGTTTAGCAGCCTATTCTGTGTACTCTGTACAGTTGCAGAATAATAAGAAATACTGTTAAGTTTTCAAACTCAAATATTAAAGTCACATATTCCATTCAGTGTGTTTCACCGTCGTTTAGCAGCCTATTCTGTGTACTCTGCAGAGTTGCAGAATAATAAGAAATACTGTTAAGTTTTCAAACTCAAATATTAAAGTCACATATTCCATTCAGTGTGTTTCACCGCAGTTTAGCAGCCTATTCTGTGTACTCTGTACAGTTGCAGAATAATAAGAAATACTGTTAAGTTTTCAAACTCAAATATTAAAGTCACATATTCCATTCAGTGTGTTTCACCGTCGTTTAGCAGCCTATTCTGTGTACTCTGCAGAGTTGCAGAATAATAAGAAATACTGTTAAGTTTTCAAACTCAAATATTAAAGTCACATATTCCATTCAGTGTGTTTCACCGCAGTTTAGCAGCCTATTCTGTGTACTCTGTACAGTTGCAGAATAATAAGAAATACTGTTAAGTTTTCAAACTCAAATATTAAAGTCACATATTCCATTCAGTGTGTTTCACCGCCGTTTAGCAGCCTATTCTGTGTACTCTGCAGAGTTGCAGAATAATAAGAAATACTGTTAAGTTTTCAAACTCAAATATTAAAGTCACATATTCCATTCAGTGTGTTTCACCGCAGTTTAGCAGCCTATTCTGTGTACTCTGTACAGTTGCAGAATAATAAGAAATACTGTTAAGTTTTCAAACTCAAATATTAAAGTCACATATTCCATTCAGTGTGTTTCACCGCCGTTTAGCAGCCTATTCTGTGTACTCTGCAGAGTTGCAGAATAATAAGAAATACTGTTAAGTTTTCAAACTCAAATATTAAAGTCACATATTCCATTCAGTGTGTTTCACCGCAGTTTAGCAGCCTATTCTGTGTACTCTGTACAGTTGCAGAATAATAAGAAATACTGTTAAGTTTTCAAACTCAAATATTAAAGTCACATATTCCATTCAGTGTGTTTCACCGCAGTTTAGCAGCCTATTCTGTGTACTCTGTACAGTTGCAGAATAATAAGAAATACTGTTAAGTTTTCAAACTCAAATATTAAAGTCACATATTCCATTCAGTGTGTTTCACCGCCGTTTAGCAGCCTATTCTGTGTACTCTGCAGAGTTGCAGAATAATAAGAAATACTGTTAAGTTTTCAAACTCAAATATTAAAGTCACATATTCCATTCAGTGTGTTTCACCGCAGTTTAGCAGCCTATTCTGTGTACTCTGTACAGTTGCAGAATAATAAGAAATACTGTTAAGTTTTCAAACTCAAATATTAAAGTCACATATTCCATTCAGTGTGTTTCACCGCCGTTTAGCAGCCTATTCTGTGTACTCTGCAGAGTTGCAGAATAATAAGAAATACTGTTAAGTTTTCAAACTCAAATATTAAAGTCACATATTCCATTCAGTGTGTTTCACCGCAGTTTAGCAGCCTATTCTGTGTACTCTGTACAGTTGCAGAATAATAAGAAATACTGTTAAGTTTTCAAACTCAAATATTAAAGTCACATATTCCATTCAGTGTGTTTCACCGCCGTTTAGCAGCCTATTCTGTGTACTCTGCAGAGTTGCAGAATAATAAGAAATACTGTTAAGTTTTCAAACTCAAATATTAAAGTCACATATTCCATTCAGTGTGTTTCACCGCAGTTTAGCAGCCTATTCTGTGTACTCTGTACAGTTGCAGAATAATAAGAAATACTGTTAAGTTTTCAAACTCAAATATTAAAGTCACATATTCCATTCAGTGTGTTTCACCGCCGTTTAGCAGCCTATTCTGTGTACTGTGCAGAGTTGCAGAATAGGAAGAAATACTGTTAAGTCTTCAAACTAAAATATCAAAGTCACATATTCCATTCAGTGTGTTTCACCGCCGTTTAGCAGCCTATTCTGTGTACTGTGCAGAGTTGCAGAATAATAAGAAATACTGTTAAGTTTTCAAACTCAAATATTAAAGTCACATATTCTGTGTAAGATGAAGAAGGCGGGTAAAAAGGGACGGGGAAGTGGACGTGATCCTGAAAGTTCAGGGCGCGGGTCAGGACGCGGAGAAACTGTGCCTGGTGCCAGAGCACAAGAAAGAAAGACATCCACCATACCTAGCTTCATGTGTAATTTTACAGGGCGTCGCAGGACAACACTCTCGAGGTCCGACCACTGCGAACAGGTGGTCGGTTGGATGACAGCTGATACTGCTTCCAGTCGGTTAAGCACCACCCTGTCTTCCACCAAGTCCACTCTCAGTAGCCAAGAGTCTGGTCAACATAATCCTCACTCTGATCATCCTTCCTCCCACCATACACGGTCTGGTCAAAGAAGTGATCCCACACTGGGATATAGTGAGGAGCTCGTCTCATCACCAATCCTTCATTTGACCCTCTCTCCAAGCACGCTTGCAGAGGAACATGACATCTTGTGCCCTGATTCACAACCTCTAGAGGCTACCCAATCACAAGAAGATGACAGATGTGAACGGCATTTAAGGTCAAAGGAAGTAGTGGATGATGATGATGATGATGAGACACAGTTGCCATTAAATCAACCACTATTTCCGTCTCAAGACCTTGTTGAGGAGAATGTTATACAGTTGTCAATGACTGAGTATGTGGTGGGATCAAGACTTGAGGAGGATGATCAGAGTGAGGAAGTGGAGGAGGACTTGGTGGACGATGAGGTGACTGACCCCACCTGGGAAGGTGTAGAGCCGAGCGATGACAGCAGTCCTGAGGGTGAGCCATCTGCAGCACCGCAACAGGCTGGAAGAGGCAGTGGTGTGGCTACAGAAAGAAGGCGGACCGCACCAAACCGGCCCGCAAATGTTCCACGGAGCACCCCTTTGCGTAAATCTACCTTGCCAAGGGGTAGGTGTTCCGCGGTATGGCGTTTTTTTAAGGAAAGTGCGGACGACAAAAGAATTGTAGTTTGCAACCTGTGCCACACCAGAATGAGCCGAGGCATGAACACTAGAAACCTCACCACCACCAGCATGATCCGACACATGGCATCCAAGCACCGTAGTAAGTGGGAGGAACGCCTGGATCGCCCATCTGTGTCTGCAGGCCACACCACTGCCTCCTCTTCCCCTGTTTTCGGTGCCGGCCAATCGCCTGTCGAAGGCGCAGGCCCGCATACCTCCCGCCCTGCACCTGTAGCATCTGAAGCACCATCAGCGACCACATCCACTTCCCTGTCCCAGCACAGCGTCCAAATGTCGTTACCCCAGGCATTTGAGCGCAAGAGAAAGTACCCAGCCACCCACCCACAGGCCATAGCACTAACCTCACACCTTTCAAAATTACTGGCCATCGAAATGCTGCCATTTAGGCTTGTGGACACTGAGTCCTTCCGCAGCCTGATGGCAGCAGCTGTCCCTCGGTACGCGGTCCCCAGCCGCCACTACTTTTCCCGGTGTGCCATCCCCGCATTACACCACCATGTGTCCCGTAACATCACCCGTGCCCTGACCAACGCAGTTACTGGGAAGGTCCACTTAACGACTGACACATGGACAAGTGCTTGTGGCCAGGGACGCTACATTTCCCTGACGGCACACTGGGTGAATGTCGTGGAGGCTGGGAGCGACTCGGACCCTGGGATGGCACGGGTGCTACCCACGCCGAGGATTGCGGGCCCTACCTCCATCAGGGTTTCCACCAGCACCTACGTTATTGGCTCCTCCTCCTCCGTTTCCACCTCCGAATTCTCTACACACACCGCCACTCCCCCATCAGCCAGTAGCTGGAAGCAGTGTAGCACTGCAGTGGGGAAGCGTCAACAGGCCGTGCTGAAGCTGATCTGCCTTGGGGACAAACAGCACACGGCCTCAGAGCTGTTGCAGGGGATTAGTCACCAGACCGAGCAGTGGCTCTCGCCACTCAACCTGCAACCAGGCATGGTTGTGTGTGATAATGGGCGTAACTTGGTGGCGGCTTTGGAGCTCGGCAAGCTCACACACGTACCATGCCTAGCGCATGTATTTAATTTAGTGGTGCAGCGATTTCTAAAAACCTACCCCAATGTGCATGATCTCTTGACCAAGGTGCGCCGCGTGTGTGCACATTTCCGTAAGTCATCAACAGCTTCAGCCGGCCTGTTGAAGCTGCAGCAGCGCTTACAATTGCCAGCTCACCGGCTGCTGTGTGACGTGAGCACGCGCTGGAACTCCACCTTCCACATGTTGGCCCGGCTTTGTGAGCAGCAGAGGGCAGTAGTGGAGTACCAGCTGTTACACGGTCGTCGCCTCTCCGTTCAACTTCCTGTAATCAGAAGTGAGGAGTGGGAATGGATGTCAGACCTCTGCGAGGTTTTACGCAATTTTGAGGAATCGACAAAGATGGTGAGCGGCGATAACGCTATTATCAGTGTAACCATCCCACTTCTGTGTCTACTGAAACGCTCGCTGCTCACAATTAAAACCGACGCTTTGCATGTGGAAGAGGTGGAAATGGGGGAGGAAGAGCTTACACAAGGTGATAGCCAGAGCACCCTCACTTCGTCTTCTCAGCGACAATTGGAGGAGGCGGAGGAGGAGGAGGAGGAGGAGGAGGAAGACACGGTTGCCTCCGCTACAGAGGGTAGCCATGGAACTTTAGTTCCATCTCTTCAGCGTGGGTGGGCAGAAGAGGAGGAAGAGGATGAGGATATTGAGAGTCATCCTCCTGGTGAGGACAGCGAAATCTTGCCTGTTGGTACTCTGGCACACATGGCTGACTTTATGTTAGGCTGCCTTTCCCGTGACCCACGCGTTGTACGCATTTTAGACAACACGGATTACTGGGTGGTCACCCTTCTGGACCCCCGCTACAAAGAGAATTTCTCATCTCTCATTCCTCCGGTGGAGAGGACAAGCAAAATGTTGCAATACCAGAAGGTTCTTGTCGAAAAATTGCTCCAAAATTTTCCATCTGACAACGCTGGCGGCAGAGTACGTGCTACCTTGGCCAACCGAGAAGGGGAGAAAAGGGGAGCACACAGCAGTTCCGAGAAAGGCAGGGCAACACTCTCCAAGGCGTGGGACACCTTCATGACACCCCGCCAGCACCCTCACCCTGATGCGCAGCCTAGTGTCACAAGGAGGGAAAAGTTTTGGAAGATGGTGAAGGAGTACGTAGCAGACCGTGTCAGCGTCCTCAATGATCCCTCTGTGCCTTACAACTACTGGGTGTCCAAGCTGGACACGTGGTATGAACTGGCACTCTACGCCTTGGAGGTGCTGGCCTGCCCTGCCGCCAGCGTTCTGTCTTAGCGGGTATTTAGTGCTGCTGGTGGCATCATAACAGATAAGCGTATCCGCCTTTCCACCGACAATGCTGATAGGTTGACACTTATAAAAATGAACAAGGCCTGGATTTCCCCTGACTTCTCCACTCCACTGGAGGAAAGCCCCGGGGGAACATAAACTCACTTTATATATGTTATTTACAATGATGTGAATACTCTGTATTCCCATTCACCCCTTCCACCCAAAAAACGGGTATATGGTTGACTCTTAATCTTCTCATCCTCCTCCTCCTCTTCCATATGCCCTGTGCTATAATTTTTATATAGGGCCAGCTCACCAGCGGGCCCTGTGATATAATTTTTATATAGGGCCAGCTCACCAGCGGGCCCTGTTTGCCAATTTTTATATAGGTCAGCTCACCAGCGGGCCTTCTCATATAATGTTTTATTGGGTCAGCTCTCTAGCGGGCCCTCTCATATAATGTTTTATAGCGTCAGCTCACTAGCGGGCCTTCGCATATAATGTTTAGGATGGTCAGCTCTGCAGCAGACCCTCACCCATAATGTTTTAGATGGTCGGCTCAGTGCACGTTTCCCTCTTAATCATGGCCTCAGTTCAATAAAATCAAGGAAATTTTTGGGAGAATTTGCCTCTGTGCACGTTTCCCTCTTAATCATGGCCTCAGTTCTGAAAATCAAGGAAATTTTTGGGAGAATTTGCCTCTGTGCACGTTTCCCTCTTAATCATGGCCTCAGTTCTGAAAATCAAGGACATTTTTGGGAGAATTTGCCTCTGCGCACGTTTCCCTCTTAATCATGGCCTCACTTCCGAAAATCAAGGAAATTTTTGGGATAATTTGCAGATGATATACAAGTAAATATACAGCAAATATTGTTTGGTAACAATTTTTCGCCTAAAGTCGTTTTTATTTTCCTTTTTGTGTGTTTTATGGTCAGTCTGTAAAAATGGCGTACTACGGGCGAAAGATCGTTCCCAGCAGCGATGTTGGAGTCCAAGATGCATCCAGACATCCTCCCTATGCTGTCCCTGAACCATTTCTGTGGTGTTTCCATCATTTTCTGCCCTTTTCCTATGGACCAGGCACCCTCCCCTCATCAGAGCAGGGGGTGCCTGGTGTAATGCTCGAGTCCTCCCATTGACTTCAATGGGGCTCGGGTGTTCGGCCGAGCACTCGAGCCTCAGGGGGTGCTCGGTCAGAGCACCCGAACACCCGAGCATTGGGGTGCTCGCTCATCACTAGTAAATATGTTTACAATCTATTTAACCTTGGTATAATACGTGTAATTACATGAAGTGCAGTCCATCTTTGGTCCTCCATGGCTTTATGACAAGAACTTTTATCAACCCCAACCAGATTATGGGAGTTGTAGTCGTCAACAGCTGGAGGTCCAAAGACTATCTACCCCTGAAGTACACTTTTCCTATTTTGTGTTATAGCCCCTTAGGATAAACTGGATCATCTGGCAAGTTTATATAGATTCAGCTACATTTTTCGGATCTTTTTGCAAAAAAAGATAAACAGATAAAAATAAAGAGGCTAAAAATATGTTCAAATATGTCTTAATTATTTGGTTGCCAGACTAGCTGAACTCTCCCATCTAGCAGAGAAGTTTAAATTTCTATAAAAATGAAAAAAAAAAGTTTGGCGTATATAATTAATAGAATTGCAGCTTCAAAGGAGGTGACATCAATAAAGGCACTGACTGAAATAATCCAGTATGGGAAGTTAAATCACATCTTGAATGCCAAGGTCAAAGGCATTTTGTTGATGCATCATTAATTGTTTGCCTGATTTGAAAGGATACGGGTCAAAAAACAATTAGGAAGACATATTTTTCTTGTTCCTCAGACATTATCTCACTTTCCGTGCTACAATAGTGATAGATGTTCAACAAGCTGTTTTCAATTTTATCTTCTATGACACAGTCAGATATTGAGAAGGACTAAAGGGCACTAGAGCCATTCTTATTACAATAGCCATAAATTGATATATGCTACCTCATACACTTACTAAACACAGAGAAGCTAAAGCATATATTTTTTCAGCAGCCTGCTTCAACTGAAAATGACCCCAGATTTTTTTTTATTTAATTAATCAGGCTTATTTTAACCCATTGAGTACCAGAGCTTGAAGGCGAGACGAGAGAGGGAGCTGATATGATAGAAACATTCAAATACATGAAGGATTCAACAAAGTGCAGGAGGGGAGTACAATTCAAAGGAGTAGAAATGTTAGGACAAAAAGCCATAATCTAAAACTAGAGGGATGGAGCTTTTACTTCCCTTAGAGGGTAGTCGATAAGTGGAATAGCCTTCCAGCAGTAGTTGTAGAAGTTAATACAGTGAATGAATTTAAGCATGTATGGGATAGGCATAAGGCTGACCTAAACATAAGACAAGACCAAGGATCCAATAAGGTTTGAGGTTTTTATAGTAGGAAAAAGGGCAGACTAGAGAGGCCGAATGGTTCTTATCTGCCATCAGATGCTATGTTTCTTTGTTTCAAAGAGGTAAGTAATGCATTGCTTTGCGTTGTGCTGCACACTACTCTGTCAGTGAAAGGGTTAAAGTAACAATGGAACAATCGAACAGAAGAATACTTTAAGAATTTTTCTTAGGCACCAAAATATGTCTGTCAAGCAGTCACAACATAACATATACAAGGCCTGAATATATTATATATATATATATATATATATATAGTTGGATAGATAGAGACAGTTAGCGATAGCTGTTAAAGAGATGCAAATTAAAAAAATATATAAATATAACTGACTCCTGTATGATGGACTCCTACCTAGGTACATCCTACTGTTACACACAGTAGTTATATAGAAACACCTAACTGCTGTATGATCGACTCTTATCTAGATAAGTCCTTCTGGTACTCACAGTAATTATACAGGAATACCTAACTGTTGTATGATGGACTCTTACCTAGGTAAGTCTTTATGTTACATTAATTATATAGATATGACAAACTGCTGTATGAAGAACACATTCATAGATAGGTTCACCTATTAAACAAATAAAGAGCCATATATTTCTGGTTTGGTAGCTCTTGGTGTCCAGGACCAGCTAGTCCTGTTCTACGGGGTTGGTTGATCCATTTAGTGGCCTGATACATACAGTGGCCTAGGAGATTTCTCTCCGTGCAGTTATTTCTTTGTTATAATTCTTCATGTCTCCTACTGTTTTCTTTTTCTTTTTAACCTTTTTGAGTGCCAGAAGGGTACCCAACACATTTCTTTGCAATGCATTGGACCCCCTCTGGCACTCAAGTGTTAAAAACAAGTTGACAAAACAAGGTTCGTATGAAAAAAATACTGACTGAAAAAGATTCAATTCAACACCTGTCATCAGTGAGCAAATAATTGTTTGAACAACATGTTTTTTAATATTCAGTCAATTTCATGCTAGGAGTAGAAGATAGAGCACATTAAACATTTATAAATAGCTGAGTGATGTAGGGCAAGCTTTTCATAAAGGTCCGTGTGCTCTTATCCAGAGCATTTATTCTTTAGTCTAAGAACTTCAAATATCCATGAACACTTCAGAAAAAACGAGAGTCTTGGAGAATATTAAGTCCAACTGTTCTGCACATATAAGCTGAATACAGTGAATACATATAGAATATGCTAATCTAAATGCAGTCTCATGACCTACTGAGCATAACAAATGCAGTGTCAGCCTGTAATGTTTCCCATGGATCTATTTCAGTTTAGAGGGTTTAGAACCTAAGCCACATACCTAATTAGTATGACATTAGGTTTTGTTGCCCAGTCTTTGAGATATTTACAAATAATTTTTAGGCTACAAAAATAACAGTATTTTGTAATGAACAGATATATTCTTAGAGAAAAGGTAACAAATTCATTGCTTATATATATATATATGTTGAAGGCCTCTCATGGCTTTAAAGAGATTCAAAAACCCTGTTTAAATCAACTGATATTATTACTTCTCTCCTATGGTTCACTTGCTTTGAGACAGAATAACACTTCTTTTTCTTGTGTATATTATCCCAAGTATATCCAATTCCATGCTTCTCGCCAATAACGACCACAACTTGTTGTTGTGCATATGACCCCAAGCAGGGCTCAAAATTTCCACTCTCCACTAGCCAATGGCGAGTGAAAATTTAGCCCTGGCGAGTAGAAATTCAGCCCTGGTGGGTATGTTTTGGCTTGCAGTGGCGAGTAACTTTTCAGGTCTGGCTAGTAGCAAAGAACTTCAAATTATAAGCCCTGACCCCAAGCATATCTAGCTCCATGTTTATCTCCAATAATAACCACATCTTTTTCTTGTGCATATGACCCAAAGTATATCCAGTTCCATGCTTCTCTTCAATAATTACCACAATTTCAAAAAACTGTCTCAACAAATATTGAGTCCCAGGTGAACTGGGAAACCTTGCCTGGTACATTATTCAGATAAACCCAAAAACTGCAATGCAAACATCCAGCACAAATTAAAATGTATGGGTGTATTGCATTATTGCATTACGTAGCTCATTGTTCTTTCTTTACTGTAATATATGAGACCACACCTCTGTTATGGTAGATAACAACTATCCATCCAGTAGTGACAACATAGTAGGCAGTCTCATTCATCAACACTGATTCAGGGAAAAGGGGATCCTGTGTTTCCCAGTTAAAGCTTGAGGTATATTTTTCCACTATACGTAAGGCATTTAAGAGGGTTGTTATAGCTTGGACAGAAATTCATATGGACAGAAAACCATAATGGCCTTATGAACGGTGTCCTTGTGTTTGTTTGCTAAAGAGATAAAATCTTCAGTCAGTTTCTTAATTATATATACATGAAGATGGATGGATGGATGACAGTTGCTGGCAGGACCACAAGAATTCAAATTCTGCTCATTGGAAATGACTGTGCTTCAAAACATGTTGCTCACTACTCCTTAAATAGGGAAGTATGCACATGCACTCTACCAGCTTAAATGTTAAAAAACGACCAGCAGCTGTCAGGTCTGTTTCCACTGACATTGCATCTGGAACTGACTGAAGAGGGAACAAGGCAGAATTCATATTGGTTATTAGGATTTTTTGCCCATAGTTCTTTAGGTATGTGTGTGTGTGTGTGTGTGGGGGGGGGGTATTACTAGATGTATTTGTTCTCCCTTAAAGGGATAATAATACTTCGTTTTATCTATTTTATTTTGTAGGCATTAAAAAAAACATAAAGAACAATATAAGTCTTATCTCTCAAACCTTTATGGTTTGAGAGATATTCACAAGCAAAGTTTCCCCTCCCACCCCTTTTACCTAGAGTAAGCCATCTCTTCTCAGATGTGGAATGCAGTCCATAGACCAGACAGATAACAGAAGGGGACAATCATCTTTCTATGAGAACAATGAAGGCCCTGCCCCCCTTGACAAGTTTTTTCCCTTATCTTAATTGAAGATTGTCCCTCTCTGCAATCTACCTGGGCACCTCCCTTCTGATCTGGTTGAACAGTGTTACATCAGTAAAAGGGGCGGGAGGGGCATACTTTGTCATTGAATTACTCTTGAACTACAATTCTGACAGAATTGAAATAACACTCTCCAAAGTCCAAATACTGTGATGATTAATTAGAGCTGCTTTTATTATGAAACATTACTATCCCTTTAAGTACTACATTTCCTCTTCTGAACCTGAGCTTGATGCTGAAAAAGCCATGCAATATTTTACAGTTTTCTGTAAAAAAATGATTTGCACAAATTCAACCTTTTGAACCTCCAATATTTAAAATATTATTTATATAAAACTGAAACATGTTGGTCTTATACGAAAGTATTTGACAAACCACAAATAATGGCAGTCCAATACTTGAAATGTCCTTGCTGTTGATGCAGGGTCAGACTGGGGTTTGCTGTGCCCATGAGAGATGTAAAACGGAAAGATCCATTTGAAGTGTGTCATAGAAAAATGTCACTTAAATATGTACACAAAGAAGAGAAAAAAACATAAACACTGACACAATGGTAGAGATACAGTAATGCGTGATAAAGAGGTGATAAAGCAGAGATGACTTTTCCAGTGAATTAATTTCTCCAAGTCCTATGTTATTCTGTGGAGCCAATGCACTAAGATGTATCCAACTTGGAGATCTTAGTGCATAGGCTCAATAGAATAGAAGGGATATCAATTAGGAAGTAATCTCTGCTTTATCACCTCTTTATCTCACCTTAGTGCATAACCCCAATGTCTAAACCTATACATTGTCTCTTACAAGCTCATACACATATACACAATCTCATACATAGGCAAGGGAATAGGTGGAAGGGGAGAGACACTTGAGGGTGAAGAGAGAAGGAACACAAGCACACATATAAACATACCTCTCAATATTTGATCTTAATATAGAAGGAAACATGTCAGCAATGAATCTGTGTATTGTTCGCATCACTAAGAGAATGCATTTTATAAAGGCTCATGACCAGTAATAGCTTCTATTATTAATGTGGCCAGCTTGTTCATGTGCATTGCTTGTAATCAACAGGGAAACTGACTTTCAGAGCATAGCTACAAAGATGATAAGGTTAAAAAAAGCCATTACAAATTCTTGTTGGTTTACGTGTGACTTCTAACCCACAGAATGCTAGAGAGACTGAAATAGCTAACATCCAAAGGCTAAAAACCAACATTTAAATCAATGTGTGTTTGTTTGTGTGTGTGTTTAGGGGGAAGCATGGAGTCTATAGAAAATTCTGCCCATCCCTATTACTGAAATGAAGGTAAAGTAAAAGAATGTTTGCATGATAGTTTTTTTTTCTTTGAAACTTTAGACACATTAATATTTGTTTAAACAGTTAATCAGAACAGCTGGAGTATGCTGAATGCAGAGCATACGTCTTTGATTTGTAGCCTTTTATTATAATCCCTTTCTCATTGATCAGCGGCTTTGAACTCTGCATCATACACTTGATTCATACATTGATACAGACATGAAGAGGTCTTGATGAGTTTGGGGAAATAAAAAAGAACATTATTTTTTTTTTCTTTCATGTATACTGCTATTATTATGTGAACTTATTAATAGAATGTTTTAATTAATATCAGCAAGATGACTGATTCATACAATTCATTACATAATATAAAAGCTCATATAAGCCCATGATTATATCTTTGAATTTCATTAATGTGCTTAAGGGATAGTAATGTTTCACAAAAACAGCAGCTTCAATTAATCTTCATACTATTTGAGCCATAACGAGTGTTATTTCAGTACTGTCAGAGTTGTAGTTCAAGAGTAATTGAATGATAAAATATCCTCCTCCCGCCCCTTTTACCTAGTGTAACTCTGCTCACCTCAGATGTGGAATCTGGTTGCTTGACCAAACAGATAACAGCAAGGGACAATCTTCTTACTGTGAGAACAATGAAAGCCCTGCCCCTTTGACAGGTTTTTCAGCTTTTTCCCTTATCTGAATTGAAGATTGTCCCTCTCTGCAATCTACCTGGGCACCTCCCTACTGCCCTGAGCTGAGCAGTGTTACATCAGTAAAAGGGGTGGGAGGGGGATACTTTATCATTCAATTATTCTTGAACTATAACTCTGACAGAATTGAAATAACACTCTCCAAGGTCCAGATACTAATTAGCTGCTTTTATTATGAAACATTACTATCCCTTTAGTAGCACAGTAGTATTTCCAGATCAGTCTAGCTGCACCACAGGGGACAAATTAAAGGTCCATCTCATTTAAAAAGGGATTTTAACCCCTTGAATGCTAGATAGGTATACATACCATGGCTTTGCAATGAATTGGAGATCTCTCTAGCAATCAAAGGGTTAACAATTTCCATTTAAATAAATTGGAATTTTGGGAATTATTTCTTTGTCCCCGTTAGTGTAATTGGTTTGTACCAGGATTGCTTCATCTTTACATTAACCTCATTATGGGTGAATGTAGACACTGGCTAGAAGGTTTTCTGCAAAGGACAAGGTGCAAAACAAAAGACAATCTAAAAGCAGTGTTTATTCAGCACCCCCCTCTCCCTTGTTATAAAGAAAATGCACTTACAAGATAAAACTATAGATAGGCATATAATAATAGTAGTTGAATAGTGTAGCTCTTTCCATGTCTAAGTGGCACCTCCCCTTTAAATTGCTTCACCTGTTATTCACTGGTCACAAGCTTAACGATACCTCAACCTTCCTGGGTCATCAGTACCTCCATGGCCTTTAATCCAGATACTCCAGGTGTAAGCGCAAGAGTTCAGTAACCAACAGTTGCACAGGATCTTCTCCTCTCTTTACAATGTTCTTATTCTTGCAACAAAGGTAATCATAGATAATTAATAACTTCCCCCACTCGTATCGCCGGTCTCCTGACGGATAACATACTACATTTTTATATAATCCTGTTTTTGGATCTCTCTTAAAAATAACTTCCTTTGTAGTCTTGCTTGCCTGCTTCACCCCATATTGAGGGGTTCTATTCGTTCTTATTTGTATTTTGTTGTTTATATTAAATTTCCTTATTAATTTTCTATTTAATGCCAGCTCCTGATCTCTTGCAAAGTTTTTTCTTTTTGTATGAATCAAGTTAAGTTTTAAATTACCTATCTTTTTCGATATATTCTCATTTAATGTTTGCATTTCCTCATTTTTATCTACCGCTTTCAATTTGTTTTCTATACTTTCAATCTCTTTTTTCGTTTGTCCCTATATCTCACCAATAATTTAATTAACTTCATTGAACATTCTTCCAACACACTCTCCCTTGCATCAGCTGGAATGTTTAGAACCAGGAGGTTTGAATATAGATATAGACCTAGCGTCTTTTGTCTAGGATTTCCCAGCTGGTAGATCCATAATATTCCTAAGAATAGTCCAATTAAGACAAGTGTGATCTTAGATTGGAAATATATAAAATATTTAAAGTAAATCATTATATCCGTAATGGAGATTGGGGATTTAAGGTCCAATATTTATGAAAAATTATTGTTGGTAACAAATATTATATTATAAATTAGGATGTGATGATACCTTTAATTAGTTTTAGAATAGGGTCTCAAGTAGGTTTTAGTTTAGAAATATTTGCTTTTTTAGTGTTTTGAATAACGATTGAGATGTTGTCTTAATGTTGTTTTATTTTGTTATGAGTATTTATTACACAGGTAGTTATAGATGGGGTTGATTTTAAGGCTATACCTCAGGACTTCTGATGATGCGTCTAGGTTAAAGTGAATGGTTGCCTGCTGAAATGAAGCCTTGAGGGTTAATCTTTTGAGGGAAATATCAAATAGAAGATGAAGTGATAAAAGGGAGCCCCACTAGATAGCTCCAGTTACCCTTGACAAAGCCAGCAGCAGACCAGCGATACGCATGGGGAAAGTTATTAATTATCTATGATTACCTTTGTAATCCAGACAGAGGACATTGTTTGTAAAGAGAAGAGAAGATCCCGTGCGACTGTTGGTTACCGGACTCTTGCTCTTACACCCAGAGTATCTGGATTAAAGGCCACGGAGGTACAGATGACCCAGGAAGGTTGAGGTATCGTTATTCGTTAAGCTTGTGTCCAGTGAATAATGGGTGAAGCGATTTAAAGTGGAGGTGCCACTTAGACACGAAAAGAGATATACTCTTCAAATACTATTATTATATGCCTATTTATAGTTTTATCTTGTAAGTGCATTTCCTTTATTATTAGGGGGAGTGCTGAATAAACACTGCTTTTAGATTGTCTTTTGTTTTGTGCCTTGACCTCTGCAGAAATCGTTACTGGTGGTGTGAACAAGGAGCACACTTTTATAAGGCTGCAACTTAAGCGATTTGGGGACGTTGAAGTATGTGATGAATTGGGATATTAGAATGATTGAGCCATTTTCATCCATTCATTCATCTGTGATGTTTCTTCATTCATCCCATATCCATATAAAATCTGTGTGATTGGGACGGAACATTTTAAAATAAGGTGGAATCAGTATTGCTATTGTAATATTGACTTTTTGAATTGTTTGAGAGCTGTTCTGTACATTCTTTGACGCTCCAAGAAGTGGGTACGTGTGTGTGGCTATTGTGTAAGCCTCATTCATATATCCACTTCTATTGTGAGATATAGGCCAGAAGGTGTAGGTGTAGGAAGGTGTAGTAGGTCAAATAGTAGTCAGTCAAATAATTATACGAAATGCATCGATCAGACACGCAAAAGGAAAAGAAAAGCAAACATAGATGAAAAGATCCAGTAGATAAGGGGTTGCCATGATTTCTATATAGATTGTAAGCTCCATGGAGCACAGTCCCTTTCTATCACTGTACCCGTGCTATTTGTTGACATCTGTCAGTTTCCACTCCTGCTTACGCTATTGGCTACTCTGTTATTGTCCCGCCCAGCATTTGTCCTTAAATGCTGGGTTCTGGCACTTCTCCGGTGCCCTTTCGTGGTGTTTCAGTACCAGCGCTTGTTCCTGTTTGTGAGATCTGTGTATCGACCCGGCCTGCCTGACGACTCTGCATCTTGTTTCCTGCCTGTGCACCGACCCGGACTGCCTGACCATTCTGCTTCTCGTCTCTGCCCGTGTACCGACCTGGATTGGCTGACGTTCCTGCTCTGTGTATCAACCCGGCCCGGCTGACGTTCCTGCTCTGTGTACCGACCCGGATTGGCTGACATTCCTGCATGGTGTACTGACTCAGACTGGCCTACGTTCCTGCTCTGTGTGTGTGTGTGGATCCTGCCCGGCTGGGCTGATGTGGTGACGTGCCTCCTCTGCACGCCCTGGCCGGTCTCCGGTTAGCATAGTGTCTAGTCCTTCACTGTCTCCGGACAGCTCGCTGCTGATTGGTCTCGGTTGCCTCAGTGTCGCCCAGGCGACATTCCTATTTGTCTGCCTCCCGTGCAGTTCCCGGTTGGGTGCTCTCAGGGCGAGTTTCTCAGTCTCCTTTACTGCTATGGCAGTACTCACGTTGATCAGTTTTCGTTACTGCTACGGCAGTGCTCAAGTGGCTTAGTCTCCGTTACTGCTACGGCAGTGCTTAAGTGCTCAGTATCCGTTACTGCTACGGCAGGGTGCGAGTTGCTCAGTTTCCGTTACTGCTACAGCAGTGTTCAAGTTGCTCAGTTTCCGTTACTGCTACGGCAGTGCTCACGTTGCTCAGTTTCTGTTAATGCCACGGCAGTGCTCAAGTTGCTCAGTCTCCGTTACTGCTACAGCAGTGCTCAAGTTGCTCAGTCTCCGTTACTGCTACAGCAGTGCTCAAGTTGCTCAGTCTCCGTTACTGCTACAGCAGTGCTCAAGTTGCTCAGTCTCCGTTACTGCTACAGCAGTGCTCAAGTTGCTCAGTCTCTGTTACTGCTACGGCAGTGGTCAAGCTGCTCAGTTTCCGTTACTGCTATGGCAGTGTTCAAGTTGCTTAGTCTCCGTTACTGCTACGGCAGTGCTCAAGTTGCTCAATCTCCGTTACTGGTACGGCAGTCCACAATTGTCTGGTCTCCATTGTCTTGGGTGTTACTCGAGTTGGAGCTCTCACCTTTGTTTGAGCTTCTTAAAAGGCCTTGCACTATTAGGGCCTGTCAACACTCTCTGTCTAATATTAACCCATTCAGTACTGATAAACTGAGACTTACACAAGAACTGCCTGACCTGTGTCCGTATATTGATCTCTGGACTTTCTACGTATACTATACCTGTGTGGGCCTACCTCTGTATAACCTGTCTTGTGTCTGTACTATATTAAGTATATATTACAGGACCCATGAGGGTTATTGTTTTCTTTATTGTTCAATAAAATTGTGTTTTATCCAAACCTACTGTGTCTGTGTGTCAAACAAACCGTTACACGTTCCCAATGTATGATTCTCTTTGCTGTACTTTCCCCCGCACATAATGCAATGATCGCACTGTAGTGTGATGTGCTTATCCCAGTTCTGTATTTTTGTAACACTGTTACAGCTTCTGTTAAGCGCTGTGTACATGTATGGCGCTATATAATAAAGATACATACATACATATATACATGAGGAGATGAATGAAAGTGTATGAAGCAAGGGGGAATGAACGGGAAGAGATTAGGGGAGAGGTGATGAAATGAAGGGGACACACTGCTAAGCGGATTTGACTTTGTCACGCAGCACAGCTTGCATATAGTGATGATCGAGCACCCCGATGCTCGGGTGTTCGGGTGCTCTGGCCGAGCGCCCCCGGAGGCTCGAGTGCTCGGCCGAGCACCCGAGCCCCATTGAAGTCAATGGGAGGACTCGAGCATTACACCAGGCACCCCCTGCTCTGATGAGGGGAGGGTGCCTGGTTCATAGGAAAAGGTCAGAAAATGATGGAAACACCACAGAAATGGTTCAGGGACAGCATAGGGAGGATGTCTGGATGCATCTTGGACTCCAACATCGCTGCTGGGAACGATGTTTCGCCCGTAGTACGCCATTTTTACAGACTGACCGTAAAACACACAAAAAGGAAGATAAAAACGACTTTAGGCGAAAAATTGTTACCAAACAGTATTTGCTGTATATTTACTTGTATATCATCTGCAAATTCTGCAAAAAATTTCATCGATTTTTCGGAACTGGGGCCATGATTAAGAGGGAAACGTGCGCAGCGTAAAGCAGGTGTTCAACGTGGTTATGGCCCGGGTAAGGTACAGCATTCAGGAACGGAGGCCGCAGCTACCACAGGTTTTACAACATGTCCGTTTGCCCTTGTTAAGTCCAAAATTTATAGTCGGAACAGTGGGGTCTGATCCATTGAGTAAAAGTGACGAAGTGACTTAGTGGATGAAGCCAAGAACTACCTTCTGCTCTGTCGAACACCCCAGCCCTATTTAATTCAATGGGAGGACCTGAGGCACTCCGATACAACCTGTATATCACAAAATGGAGGGCCTCATTCACATTGTGTTACAATAGTTCAGGTAGTGGTCCAACACTCATAAAGCCTATGCACTAAGTGAAAGGGCTGCCAAAAATTAGACTGAAATGTCACTCCAATACACCCTTTATTACACATAAAGGAGGGCATCATACACACCCTTGAAAAATTAGGATTAATGGCCTGCTGGTGACCCTCTAAAACATTAGGGGCGAGGGCATGCCGCTAAGCTGACCATCTAAAACATTAGGAATGAGGGTCTGCTGCTGAGCCGACCATCTAAAACATTATGGGTGAGGGTCTGCTGCGGAGCTGACCATCCTAAACATTATATGCGAAGGCCCGCTAGTGAGCTGACGCTATAAAACATTATATGAGAGGGCCCGCTAGAGAGCTGACCCAATAAAACATTATATGAGAAGGCCCGCTGGTGAGCTGACCTATACAAAAATTGTCAAACAGGGCCCGCTGGTGAGCTGGCCCTATATAAAAATTATATCACAGGGCCCGCTGGTGAGCTGGCCCTATATAAAAATTATATCACAGGGCATATGGAAGAGGAGGAGGAGGATGAGAAGATTAAGAGTCAACCATATTCCCGTTTTTTGGGTGGAAGGGGTGAATGGGAATACAGAGTATTCCCATCATTGTAAATGACTCTACGTTCACCCGGGGCTTTCCTCCAGTGGAGTGGAGAAGTCAGGGGAAATCCAGGCCTTGTTCATTTTTATAAGTGTCAACCTATCAGCATTTTCGGTGGAAAGGCGGATACGCTTATCTGTTATGATGCCACCAGCAGCACTAAATACCCGCTCAGACAGAACGCTGGCGGCAGGGCAGGCCAGCACCTCCAAGGCGTAGAGTGCCAGTTCATACCACGTGTCCAGCTTGGACACCCAGTAGTTGTAAGGCACAGAGGGATCATTGAGGACGCTGACACGGTCTGCTACGTACTCCTTCACCATCTTCCAAAACTTTTCCCTCCTTGTGACACTAGGCTGCTCATCAGGGTGAGGGTGCTGGCGGGGTGTCATGAAGGTGTCCCACGCCTTGGAGAGTGTTGCCCTGCCTTTGTCGGAACTGCTGTGTGCTCCCCTTTTCTCCCCTTCTCGGTTGGCCAAGGTAGCACGTACTCTGCCGCCAGCGTTGTCAGATGGAAAATTTTGGAGCAATTTTTCGACAAGAACCTTCTGGTATTGCACCATTTTGCTTGTCCTCTCCACCGGAGGAATGAGAGATGAGAAATTCTCTTTGTAGCGGGGGTCCAGAAGGGTGAACACCCAGTAATCCGTGTTGTCTAAAATGCGTATAACGCGTGGGTCACGGGAAAGGCAGCCTAACATAAAGTCAGCCATGTGTGCCAGAGTACCAACAGGCAAGATTTCGCTGTCCTCACCAGGAGGATGACTCTCAATCTCCTCATCCTCTTCCTCCTCTTCTGCCCACCCACGCTGAAGAGATGGAAATAAAGTTCCATGGCTACCCTCTGTAGCGGAGGCAACCGTGTCTTCCTCCTCCTCCTCCGCCTCCTCCAATTGTCGCTGAGAAGACGAAGTGAGGGTGCTCTGGCTATCACCTTGTGTAAGCTCTTCCTCCCCCATTTCCACCTCTTCCACATGCAAAGCGTCAGTTTTAATTGTGAGCAGCGAGAGTTTCAGTAGACACAGAAGTGGGATGGTTACACTGATAATAGCGTTATCGCCGCTCACCATCTGTGTCGATTCCTCAAAATTGCGTAAAACCTCACAGAGGTCTGACATCCATTCCCACTCCTCACTTCTGATTAGAGGAAGTTGAACGGAGAGGCGACGACCGTGTAACAGCTGGTACTCCACTACTGCCCTCTGCTGCTCACAAAGCCGGGCCAACATGTGGAAGGTGGAGTTCCAGCGCGTGCTCACGTCACACAGCAGCCGGTGAGCTGGCAATTGTAAGCGCTGCTGCAGCTTCAACAGGCCGGCTGAAGCTGTAGATGACTTACGGAAATGTGCACACACGCGGTGCACCTTCGTCAAGAGATCATGCAAATTGGGGTAGGTTTTTAGAAATCGCTGAACCACTAAATTAAATACATGCGCTAGGCATGGTACGTGTGTGAGCTTGCCGAGCTCCCATTATCACACACAACCATGCCTGGTTGCAGGTTGAGTGGCGAGAGCCACTGCTCGGTCTGGTGACTAATCCCCTGCAACAGCTCTGAGGCCGTGTGCTGTTTGTCCCCAAGGCAGATCAGCTTCAGCACGGCCTGTTGACGCTTCCCCACTGCAGTGCTACACTGCTTCCAGCTACCGGCTGATGGGTGAGTGGCGCTGCGCGCAGAGAATTCGGAGGTGGAAACGGAGGAGGAGGAGGAGGAGCCAATAACGTAGGTGCTGGCGGAAACCCTGATGGAGGTAGGGCCCGCAATCCTCGGCGTGGGTAGCACCTGTGCCATCCCAGGGTCCGAGTCGCTCCCAGCCTCCACGACATTCACCCAGTGTGCCGTCAGGGAAATGTAGCGTCCCTGGCCACAAGCACTTGTCCATGTGTCAGTCGTTAAGTGGACCATCCCAGTAACTGCGTTGGTCAGGGCACTGGTGATGTTAAGGGACACATGGTGGTGTAAGGCGGGGACGGCACACCGGGAAAAGTAGTGGCGGCTGGGGACTGCGTACCGAGGGACAGCTGCTGCCATCAGGCTGTGGAAGGACTCAGTGTCCACAAGCCTAAATGGCAGCATTTCGATGGCCAGTAATTTGGAAAGGTGTGAGGTTAGTGCTATGGCCTGTGGGTGGGTGGCTGGGTATTTTTGCTTGCGCTCAAATGCCTGTGGTAACGACATTTGGACGTTGCGCTGGGACAGGGAAGTGGATGTGGTCGCTGATGGTGCTTCAGATGGTACAGGTGCAGGGCGGGAGGTATGCGGGCCTGCGCCTTCGACAGGCGATTGGCCGGCACCGAAAACAGGGGAAGAGGAGGCAGTGGTGTGGCCTGCAGACACAGATTGGCGATCCGGGCGTTCCTCCCACTTATTACGGTGCTTGGATGCCATATGTCGGATCATGCTGGTGGTGGTGAGGTTTCTAGTGTTCATGCCTCGGCTCATTCTGGTGTGGCACAGGTTGCAAACTACAATTTTTTTGTCGTCCGCACTTTCCTTAAAAAAACGCCATACCGCGGAACACCTAGCCCTTGGCAAGGGAGATTTACGCAAGGGGGTGCTCCGTGGAACATTTGCGGGCCGGTTTGGTGCGGTCCGCCTTCTTTCTTTAGCCACACCACTGCCTCTTCCAGCCTGTTGCGGTGCTGCAGATGGCTCACCCTCAGGACTGCTGTCATCGCTCGGCTCTCCACCTTCCCAGGTGGGGTCAGTGACCTCATCGTCCACCAAGTCCTCCTCCACTTCCTCACTCTGATCATCCTCCTCATTTCTTGATCCCACCACATCCTCAGTCATTGACAACTGTGTATCATCCTCCTCATCAAGGTCTTGAGACAGTAATTGTGGTTGATTTGATGGCAACTGTGTCTCATCATCATCATCCACTTCCTTTGACCTTAAATGCCGTTCCCCTCTGTCATCTTCTTGTGATTGGGTACCCTCTAGAGGTTGTGAATCAGGGCACAAGATCTCATGTTCCTCTGCAAGCATGCTTGGAGAGAGGTTCAAATGAAGGATTGGTGATGAGACGAGCTCCTCACTGTATCCCAGTGTGGGATCACTTCTTTGGCCAGACCCTCTATGGTGGGAGGAAGGATGATCAGGGTGAGGATTATGTTGACCAGAATCTTGGCTAGTGAGAGTGGACTTGGTGGAAGACAGGTTGGTGCTTAACCGACTGGAAGCAGTATCAGCTGAAATCCAACTGACCACCTGTTCGCAGTGGTCTGACCTCGAGAGTGATGTCCTGCGACGCCCTGTAAACTGAGACATGAAGCTAGGTATGGTGGATGTCTTTCTTTCTTGTGCTCTGGCACCAGGCACAGTTTCTACGCGTCCTGACCCGCGCCCTGAACTATCAGGATCACGTCCACTTCCCCGTCCCTTTTTACCCGCCTTCTTCATATTAAACGGAATATATGCCGGTAATCTGCGGCTAGGCACACGAAACAGAATGTGACGCTAATCTGCGGCTAGGCACACGAAACAGAATGTGACGCTAATCTGCGGCTAGGCACAGTGAACGGAATATGTGACGTTAATTTGTGAATTTGCACACTAAACAATATGTGACGTTAATCTGCGGCTAGGCACAGTGAACGGAATATGTGACGTTAATTTGTGAATTTGCACACTAAACAATATGTGACGTTAATCTGCGGCTAGGCACACTAAACAATATGTGACGTTAATCTGCGGCTAGGCACACGAAACAGAATGTGACGCTAATCTGCGGCTAGGCACACGAAACAGAATGTGACGCTAATCTGCGGCTAGGCACACGAAACAGAATGTGACGCTAATCTGCGGCTAGGCACAGTGAACGGAATATGTGCCGTTAATTTGTGAATTTGCACACTAAACAATATGTGACGCTAATCTGCGGCTATGCACAGTGAACGGAATATGTGACGTTAATTTGTGAATTTGCACACTAAACAATATGTGACGCTAATCTGCGGCTAGGCACAGTGAATGGAATATGTGACGTTAATTTGTGAATTTGCACACTAAACAATATGTGACGTTAATCTGCGGCTAGGCACACTAAACAATATGTGACGCTAATCTGCGGCTAGGGACACGAAACAGAATGTGACGCTAATCTGCGGCTAGGCACACGAAACAGAATGTGACGCTAATCTGCGGCTAGGCACAGTGAACGGAATATGTGACGTTAATTTGTGAATTTGCACACTAAACAATATGTGACGCTAATCTGCGGCTAGGCACAGTGAACGGAATATGTGACGTTAATTTGTGAATTTGCACACTAAACAATATGTGACGCTAATCTGCGGCTAGGCACAGTGAACGGAATATGTGACGTTAATTTGTGAATTTGCACACTAAACAATATGTGACGTTAATCTGCGGCTAGGCACACTAAACAATATGTGACGTTAATCTGCGGCTAGGCACACGAAACAGAATGTGACGCTAATCTGCGGCTAGGCACAGTGAACGGAATATGTGACGTTAATTTGTGAATTTGCACACTAAACAATATGTGACGCTAATCTGCGGCTAGGCACAGTGAACGGAATATGTGACGTTAATTTGTGAATTTGCACACTAAACAATATGTGACGCTAATCTGCGGCTAGGCACAGTGAACGGAATATGTGATGTTAATTTGTGAATTTGCACACTAAACAATATGTGACGTTAATCTGCGGCTAGGCACACTAAACAATATGTGACGTTAATCTGCGGCTAGGCACACTAAACAATATGTGACGCTAATCTGCGGCTAGGCACACGAAACAGAATGTGACGCTAATCTGCGGCTAGGCACAGTGAACGGAATATGTGACGTTAATTTGTGAATTTGCACACTAAACAATATGTGACGTTAATCTGCGGCTAGGCACACTAAACAATATGTGACGTTAATCTGCGGCTAGGCACACTAAACAATATGTGACGCTAATCTGTGGCTAGGCACACGAAACAGAATGTGACGCTAATCTGCGGCTAGGCACAGTGAACGGAATATGTGACGTTAATTTGCGAATTTGCACACTAAACAATATGTGACGTTAATGTGCGGCTAGGCACACTAAACAATATGTGACGCTAATCTGCGGCTAGGCACACGAAACAGAATGTGACGCTAATCTGCGGCTAGGCACACGAAACAGAATGTGACGCTAATCTGCGGCTAGGCACAGTGACCGGAATATGTGACGTTAATTTGTGAATTTGCACACTAAACAGAATGTGACAATAATCTATGGCTAGGCACACGTTTAAAATGGCCCTTTTTGTCGCTGCATTGTAAAATAATTGGCCCTGTGCACCTAACAGAATATGTCAGCTTGTCACTGCACTGTGAAATATTTGTCCCTGTGCACCTAGTACAATGTCACCTTATAAATATCCCCCCCCACAAAAAAAATGAAATTGTGCCCCCCCAAACAAAATATAAATGCTGCCCCCACACACAACAGTCCTAAAAAGGACTTTTGGGTCTTGAAAGAGTTTAAACAATTTTATTCTCCCTACACTGACTTTCCCTGCCTAAGCGCATCTCTCCCTGGCTGAGAATGAGCCGAACTCGCGCGTCGGGTGCTATACAGCACCCGATCACGGGTTCTGGCCAGCCAATCAGTGTAATGCCAGCAGCCAACATGGCTGCTGGCATTACACTGATGTCAGAGCCTCCCCGCACGTTTATTGGCTGCGCAGCAGCCGCGAAACGTGCGGGGAGGAGACCCGAACATGGCGGGCGAGCACATGCGGTACTCGTACGAGTACCGCCATGTGCAGAGCAGAGCGATGCTCGAGCTGAACCGAGCTTCGGCCGAGCATGCTCGCTCATCACTACTTGCATACAATTACATCTACTCACCTTGTTAAAGGGGAAGTATCACTCCTATACAACTTTGGTTAAAAACTAACTTTATAGAGTGACTAGCTGGAATAGTATTGTCATTGTAAAAAAAAAAATGTGTTGTTTTGCCGAAATTAAAAGTTTAAACAGGATCCTGTGCCTTTCTTCCAGACAGACTGCGGGTTCAGCTCTGCACCGCAGTCTGCCAGTCTTCCTCTGCTCTCCTCCCATGAAGTATCTGGATACAGCCTCTCTTGTAAGTTGGAGTGCTCTCGTTGGTCAGAGAGCACTCCAGCTTACAAGAGAGGCTGGACCCAGACGTATGTGGAAGGGAAGCAGAGGAAGACTGATGTGCAGAGGAAGTCACAGGATCACATTTAAACATTTCATTTCGGCAAAAAAAAACACATTTTTAAAATAAATGACAATATTATTCCAACTAGTCGCTCTATATAGTTAGTTTTTAGCCAAAGTTGTATAGGGTTGATAGTTCCCCTTTAAGCCCCGCTGGTCAAGCTCAGTGTGTCTGGAGATGTGAGTGAATGCTAGTGGTGCTGCTTGGCGAAGTCATTCACTCATATAGCCAGATGAACGTGCCCACAGCTGATCAATAGGTTGCTGCCAAGATAATGCCTTCATCCTACACGGGCATACTAGTAATTATAATTATACACTGTAGTCAAAAATGGTGCTTAATTGCCTGGATGCTTGATGAATAGTTTTTGTACAAATAATTATTCATAGTACAGACAATAATAACCAAAAAATTAATTAAGGTCAAAACTGTGATTCTCTCTGGTATGCTTATAATGGTAACCCTTTGAGTGCCACAGAGGGTTGGAGAGCTCTTTTGCAGTGAAAGGGTTACAGGAGCACATCTGCTGTCTCTGCACCCTACCAGAGACAGTATACTATCCCCTGGTTCCATAGAGACTTATAATAAGATCTAAACATTACCAGTCTCAGGTTGGCAATGTTGAGACTGTGATCAATGATGATATCAGAGCTTAATGCATGCGGTGATGTGTCATAATAACATATATAGACACCCACATGAATATGATAATGGCTCATTAAATTGCATTTCCATATGTAAATGAGACATTATCAGTGTAGTCAGTGCAAAATCATAAACCTGTCGATGGCATGGCAGATTCATGGCAATGTCAGTGGATTTGTGCCGCATTGTGTTGAATTTACAGGGGTATGATGGTGAAGACATATTGTACATGATGTCTATATGCCGTCTACTCAAATACAACATGATTGCCAACCAGCCCCTTATTTATCTTTTAATAAATCTCCTACCTTGTGCATGAAAATGTAGTAATAGTGAATTCCTCTGCCCTTTGTGCTAGGATAAAGCTCTGAAATTCCCATGTACTACCACACTGCACATTGGTGCAAGCAGTGTAAATTGGATAATTTTCTGTATCCATAATACATAAGCAGTAGACCTTTTTTAAACCTTAATCATATTTGTACATCCCCTGTTTTGTGTACTTATAACATGTTTTGCAGTTTGAGCTGGAGATTAGTTGATCCTACTTTCATTTATGCCTATACACTATTCTATGTGCAAGTAGGAAGGATAGAATACAAAACTAAGATTCATTGCTTGTTGGGGGAAATAATCTGTTCTCAAATCTTGGTAAATTTAATGAATATTTTAATGATTTCTAAAATCTAAATATATATAATTTTTTTCTTAAAATTATATGATTTATACCTGCTGTTCTGAAAAGTGACCTTTTGGAAACTTCTTAATCCATTAAGGACTAGAGAGATGAGCTATGCATTGCAACAAAATGCAATATTGTAAATATTGTTGCCTTCTCTAGAAAGTAATGGACATATACTAAGGGCCTTAGTTGCAGGTATAAATTAATCCCACAGGTGCAAAGTTGGCTCAGAACTATTATACTTTGCACCTCAAAATGGCCATACACTGCAGCTGTGCACCAGGCTACTTTAAATAAGGCAGCAGTTGAAAAAAAATGGATGTTTCCCTCAATAATATGAATAGGGCATATATAATATTATTCCAGGGGGTACATGAAAAATATATATTTTATGTGACATTTTCCTTACAGCTTGTTCTGGCAGGCATAAACTGAGTGGAAGATGTATTTGGAGTACTGCGACTCTTTGGACCTCTACCTCAATATTTATGGTTGTTGGTGGGAGGAAAGTGGGGTAATTATATAGGGATTACTTTATATTCCCGGTGCTGTGTTTGTATAAGTCTTTTATGCAGCAGTGTATTATAAAGCACATATTTATATTAGATGTTTTACCTAAATAAAGGACTCTTAGGTGTGTGTATGTTAAATAGTATCTTAACTCATATAAGCATCAACCCAATGTATAGTATTGTTTATGTTTTCATAAAAGATGTACAAATTAAGAGACCAATTACTCTTTCAAAAATGGGTGCACATATTGTTTCCCTATACAAATAGTCACCTAGGGTCCCACACAATAAGTCTTTGTTGCAGCTTGTCTTAAAGTGTAAGTCACAGTACGGTCTCCAAAGATAATTTGCATGCAAAATAGAGAAAAGGGATAGGGTGAGACAGCGCACAAGATACCATCTAAGTAAAATACTACACTTAGATGGTGTCTTGTGTGCTGTCTTTCCCTATCCCTTTTCTATAAACTAAGTGGAGCACGGGTCCTACTAGGCCTCTGCTTGTCCAAGCCATTAGAAACACTTTAACAACATCCACATTGACCATACCTCCCAAGTGTCCCTCTTTAGGAGGGACAGTCCCTCTTTTAGACCAAAATCCCACTGTCCCTCTTTTGTACCCTGATGTCCATCTTTTTTAGGAGATCATATTGTATGGTGTGAATACAAGTGAATCACATCGCTCCACAGCAATAAACCTCACATTATTGTTTCTTTAAACGTCAGTATATGTGTTTATAAATTAGTGTGCTTAAAGAAAATACTTTGGTCTTGTTATAAGTCATTTATTAGGTAACACAAGGAGGTGTCAATAGGTCATGAAACAGCCTGAAAATTCTCATTAATGCCCGCCCACCAGCCATGCCCCCCAGCCACAACCCCTAAAAAACAATTGTCCCTCTTTGGCAATTTGAAATGTTGGGAGGTATGACATTGACACCAGGGAAGGATTTCACCTTAGGCAGAGCAGAGCACAAATTGAAGGATGACTAATCTCTGCTGGCCACACTCATATTCAGAATTTTGCATATAGCTAGAGCAGTGTCAATGCCGTTGCACTAAACTCCTACTCCTGGCTTACGGTATCTGTTTTATTTGCTGATTTACATATGCCTTTACTGGCTATTATTTAACCCCTTGGATGCAAGAGATTTCTCCAATGCACTGAGACGGGAAAGCGTAAGCGGAACTTTCAGATAGTAGCAAGTCGCCATGCATTCATTAAATGCATGGCGACTAGTTTGAAAATAGATGTCTTACCATTAAAAAAATAGCGGTGTCTAAAGGAATCCGTCCCATTTGAAGACCGGAACTGAGGCTAGAGCGCAGACATCTTGTCTGTGCGCATGCGCTGTCAGTCCCGGTCTCCATTGAGTAGACTGCTTTGCACCATATGGTCACCGGAAGGGACTGATGGCGCAGGCACACAGACCGCACTAACCTGCCCGTCAGTCCCGAAACAGGACGGATTACTTTAGACACAGCTATTTTTTTACTGTAAGACATCTATTTTCAAGTTAGTCGCCATGCATTTAATGAATGAATGGCGACTTGCTATTATCTGAAAGTTTTGCTTTGAGAGTTTTTATTGTGTCTGTATGTTGCACTCCAAGTACATTTTCTGTGCCAGGCAACAGTGCATGGGGCTGGGGTGGAGACAAGTGAGATCTGGAGTTTGGCCATGGGTGGGGTTAAGTGCACATTTTATGCCTTACTTCTGGGTGTCAGAGATGTAAATTCAATCCTTACTGACCAAGATTAACCCTCTCTGTTGCCTGAGAAGCTTGCCAGGCATGCATTGCATTGCAGCGAGTTTAAACATCCTTAAGGGTTTAAAGGAGAATTAACATTTCCTCGTAATAACCCCTGTTTACTTTACTATGACCCAAAAATCCTAATGACCACTAAGAATTTTTGCCTTTGTGAAACAAATAGCAACTTCAATCAGTCCTGGATGTCACATCCATGGATGCCTATAGTGGGAAGAGTGTAAAAATAATCATGTCTACCTCCATGGCAATGATCGCTAATACTGATTAAAGATTAAAGGGATAGTAATACTTTATTATTACTATCCCTCATATTGTAGATATTTGTAAAATAATTCAATAGCCCCCAGGTTCATCTCCCAAACCTTTATGGTTTGAGAGATAACCGAAGGCAAAGTTCCCCCCTCCCTCCCCCTTCCCTGAAGTCAGCGTTGTACTGACTGCAGGGATATCTGGTCTGTCGTTCATCATGCGGCCCTGCAGCAGAGCCACGATCGTGTTAGTGACAAATAATTATTTCACTGTAATGGTCTTATACATGTGCTTACAAACCAAGCACACATAGAAGTACGTTTCACTGAAATAATTCTTTTTGACTAATAGGATCTCGGCTCAGCTGCAGAGCCGCAAGTCTGTCGTACGAGAGACTTCCCCTGCAGTCAGTACAACTCTGACTTCAGGGATGGGGGAGGGAGGGGGAACTTTGCCTTTGGTTATCTCTCAAACCATAAAGGTTTGAGAGATGAACCTGGGGGCTATTAAATTACTTTACAAATATCTACAATATGGAGGATAGTAATAATAAAGTATTACTATCCCTTTAATATTGGAGAACAAATAAACATAATATTTATTTATAAAGGCCATTAGAATTTTGTGCTAATATTAAGATAAGTTGAGTTTATTATAAGGTGGTGTTAGTGTTCATTTACTATTATATACAGCCTCAAAAATAAAATGACTATAATGTAGTTTCTGCAGCCTTGTAATTAATGCAATATAGTTTTAGCCATTGTCCATATTCTGTTGACAGTCTCCACATTTAATGTATTATTCATTTTGATGAATCTGGTCATCCCTCCCCCAATTCCATATTTAGCAGTCGCTATCAACTTTGATTTGCCATATGCTGCTTTGTCTTCACGCTTCACAAATGCTAAACAGCTATAACATTAATTTAAACTACAGTAGGGCAATCAAAACATATTTATAATTACAATGACAAAAAGTACAGCTTTTAAGTTGATGCTCTGCATGTATCAATAGAGTTCTGATAAGTAGTCAATTGTGCTTAGAAGTGCCGAGATCTGCTATTCTAAATATAATCAAAATGACAGTACCAGGCATGCAATTCTACATTTTTCATTGATTGGGGATGTAAAGCACATTCGATTCTTGGAATCGCGAGCGCCCTGTGGTGCCAGTTTTAAGGTACAGATGGAGTCGGTCATTATTCTTATCTGATTGCCAGAGAGGCATGCAATGCATTATGTTGCTTACCCTCTGGCACTCAAAGGGTTAATAGGAATTCATCACAACTTGTGGAAATGCAACATTTTATTTGAAGATTTTTGCCAGAATATAAGAAAGCATTCGAAAGCATTCTATAGATTAACAATTTTGGGCCTCATGTTTGAATCAAAGATGGATTCATTCAGGGGCAAACCAACTGCCCCATAGGGACATAATAAAAACAATTCCTATTGATATAATTGGGGCTTTTAACTTTTTGAATACTAGAGAGGTCTTTAACGCATTTCTTTGCAATGTGTTAAATCAATGGGATTTTATTTTAATTTCTCCCCATGGCGTAGTTGATTTGCACCTGAATTATGCAGTTTACTTCTGAACATAAGGTCCTTTAAGTAACAGAGGGTGAGCAGTGTATCACTTCATAAAGTATTGTATACTCTTTGGCAAATCAAAGGGTTAACCTTTTGAGGACAAGAGGGTTGTACAGAATATTGAGAAGCAATGCAATGCATACCCTCTGAGGTTAAAGGAATAGTAATACTTAAAATGTAAAACAAAATACATTGTAAGTGTTGTCCCCCTGACTAAAACAATGTTACTCCCACTGCTGATTTATTCAAAAGTTATCAGAGCTCAAACTTGAATTGTCTAGGTGCAATATCACAGTGGCCCAAAATTGTATGGTGGCACTATTGCTACACCATCCTATAGAGATTTATGGTCAACTGACCAGAGCTGTCCATAGGATGGTGTAGCAACAGCACCACTGTAAAATTTCAGGCCACTGTGATACTGCACCTAAAAAATTCAAATTTGAGCTGTAATAACTTTTGAATAACACATCTTTCAGCAGTGGGATTCACCTTGTTTTACTCAGGGGGATAAACCCTACAGCATATTTTGTTACATTTAAGTATTACTATCCCTTTAAAGAACTAAGCTAGTTACTCCTTATTTCTGCAAGTTTATGAAAAAAATTAAATTTTCACTCTAAAAAGCTATCAACGGTTATGGCATCATCAATATTAGATTCAAGGGGGAGGAGATGGACGAATCAGTCAGTGAAGCTCATTTGCTGGGTTTATGTTAGCTTAAAGTACATAAGCTTGTAACTATTCTTATGTACAGTTACTTTAATGCATACTGGTGCACTCAACTCCAACAGTATGAGCACTTATTGAGAACAAACCTGAACTCCATCACTATAGAATGCATAGGAAAATGGAAGAATTATATGACAGTTTCCTCTGTGCTTTTTAGTAATATGACAATAATTAAGACACAGAGTAAAAGGACATCACAAATGTCGATACATTCCCCTTGGCATAAGAAGTGTAACAAGCACAATATTCAGAGTAAATAGCTTATTACTTAAAGGGGAACATTCACATCGGGAAAACTTTTGAGCACTTGCTTAATCAGCTAAGAAGCATTAGGCAAACTGCTCTCTCTTTTTTTTGTAACTTACTTTTTAAGATATTCAACTTCAAAGTTATCCACTTCTGCATAATGTAGCTGCTGCACAGCTCTCAGGACTTCCCAGCAGTCTGTCATTCTCCTCCCACCTCCCTCCCAGCTGCCCCCCGGGAGCGAGTTCACGCTTCACTTCGGTGTGGTATGAACGGCTCCTAGCGTTACAGGAAGTGGCGATTAGCATTATACTGAGGTTGCAACCAATGCCGTTCACACCACACCAAAGTGAAGCATGAACTCGCTCCCAGGGGTATCAGGGAGGAGAATGACAGACTGCTGGGAAGTCCTGAGAGCCATGCCGCAGCTACATTGTGCCACAGTATGTGGATGTCGATAACTTTGAAGTTGAATATCTTAAAAAGTAAGTTACAAAAAAAAAAGAGAGAGTACATTTGCCTAATGCTTCTTAGCTGATTAAACAAGTGCTCAAAAGTTTTCCCTATGTGAATGTTCCCCTTTAAGTCTAGGCAGACACAACACATGAATACCAGTTCCTGCACATAACTTAAATGGGAAGAAGCAGATCCTAATGGTATCCCCCAACTTATCATAGTATGGTCAGTCCTAATGGCACCCATTAATTTTGCCCTTCCACCACTGTTCAAGAAATAAGCTCATTAATCTGTCCTGGATGTCATGTCCATGGAGGTGGACATGACAGTTGCTCGCAGTTTTTTTCAAACGGAAGCAGGCAGCTTGCATTAAATATCTTAATGATATAAAGACTAGAGAGGTGTTCAACACATTTTGAAGCAATGTGTTTCACACCCCTCTGTTTCTTAAAGGTTTAAGGTTATTATGTACTGTGGATGAAGTTGTGTCCTGTGCTACTGCTAGCAACTGTCATGTTGTCTTCTGAACATGACATCCAGGACTTAATGAGCAGGGCCGGATTTACATCTCAGGAGCCTGTAGGCACAGAAATCTGAAGTGCCCCCCCCCCGCAATTGGCAATCTCCACAATGCTCCAAATCTCCACATTACCCCCATATCCATATTGCCCTCACATTGACCCCATCAGCTCCAACTTGCCCCCATCAGCCCCAACTGTCTTACCCCCATCATCTCCAACTTGCCCCCATCAGCTCCACATTGCTCCCATCAGCTCCAAGCTCCCTCTGTCTTGCCCCCATCAACTCCAACTGTCTTGCCCCCATCAGCTCCGTCTTGCCCCCATCAGCTCTGTCTTGCCCCCATCAGCTCCAGCTTGCCCTCACATTGCCATCAGCTCCACATTGCCCCCACTTTGCCCCCTGTATCCGTTTCCTACTTCCCTGGTGGTCCAGAGGCAGGAGATGTCTGTGCCGCCTTCTGCACAGACCTGCAGCTGATGCTGCACCCCGCGCGGTCTTCTCTTTAGGAATGCTGGGCAATGATGTCATCTCCCAGAGCTCTGCATTAGAGCCGTCAAGGGGGAGCAACAGCAGCTACATGTCTGTGCTGAAGAAGGAACAGACCTTAGCATGCAAGGGGCGGGCTGGGCGGCGGGTTACTGTGCGCAGTGCTGTAAATATATAAGCAAAAAACAAAAACGCTGTGAATTATAAAAAAAATAAAAAATAAAAATGATTTCAATGACAGGCTCCCCTCTGTGGTGTGTGCCTGTAGGCAGGTGCCTACTCTGCCTTATGGCAAATCCGGCCCTGTAACAAGCATGTTATCTTTTGAATCAAGATGCAAGGAAACTTTCAGAGAGACTGCTGGAATTTTCTGGCCAAAGTCTTGAAATTGGATGGGGAGGGGTCGTATGCTTAGGTGTTACTTCCCCTTTAAAAGAAAACTTACATTTATACATTCTCCTGAAGGTAAACAAGCAGTTATGGGCTAGAACAAAAATCAGCAAGACATGAATATTATAGGCATATAGGTGTGAAAAAGGCAATTTGGATGTTGATAAATGTAATTGATTCTTATATTGAGCATATGATTTTCAAGAAAATATTTTGGCTTAGATTATATTGCTAATGAATGTCATTTTTTTCTGCTTCAGTAAAAAAGTAAAATACAAATTTAACTGATGGTATTGCAGCCAAGTTCTCCTTTAACTACCAGAAAACTGCTTATTTTCATGTCAAAATCACAAGAGTTAATCTTGTCTGATATCTCTTATGGGGCTGGATTCTATTGCAGGTGATAAATGTTAACACCTGTTTTATCAAACATTTTCCTACTGAAGTCTATGGGGAAACCTGGAGATAAAAGCAGTGATAAAATTAGCACCTGCAATATTACCGGTTTTCTGTTTTTAATCAATAAATGAAACTCTGAAAACATGATTTCCAAACTTTACATTTTAAAGCCAAAGGCAGATCTGAGTGTTATTTTGGGTTAAATTACGTGGGGACTTCTATATAAGGGGCTCCTCAACTGCCATTTTTAGGACACAGTGCTCAGGAACTGGAGGTTAGCAATAGTGCTGAGAGAGCTGAGATCTGTTGAACGATTGTTGTGATTTTCGTTTATATATGCATAACTACAACATTACATTAATATGCCACACATGACATCACACATAAAAATAAACTTACACACACTCATTCATGTATTCATGCCCATTCCTCTTTCTCTTTTACCCCATATCTCCCCAGTTTATTTCTTGTTTATTTTTTTCTTCTCTTTTGTCCTTTGCTGTATATTTTATTTATAATTTATAACCAGAACTCTGCCAGTAACCGAAGGCAAGCCAAAGACATGTCCAAGCATGAGTGCAATGATTATGAATAGGAGGTGAAGATGATGATGTCCCAGGAGAAAGGGTCTAAGTGTTCCAGTGGTGGAGGGACACCAGTGGTCATGATACATAACTACTGAGAGGAGATGCTGAGGTGGTCGACACGGCCTGAAATCTTAACTGAATTGTCCAGATGTTTTGACACCATTTGCCCAGGATCTACAGGCATGTGGTAAAAAAAACAGACTTTCAATTGTCCTCTGTTGTCCTACCTCTTGAGGACCAAAGGGGTGTGGAATGCCACCTGGTCCTTAAAGTTGAAATGTGTACCTCTGCCCTAGTTTCCTAAATATGTGTATCCAATGTTTGTTCAAACCTCCACACTAACTGTTTGAATGCCATAGAGATATCCAATGGATTACCAAAGCACATTTTGGATACCCCTTGTGCACTATGAGGGCCTTAGGTTCACAAGAATATTTCCCTTTTTTAGGATGGGGTTGACTAACTTGAGGACCCCCAGCTGTTGTGGACTTCCACTCCAGTTATACCTGGTCAACCAACTGGAGTGGCAGTCCACAACAGCTGGAGGTCTTCAGGTTGGCCAAACCTGTTACAGGCAAACCAACGGCACCCTAGGGGGGTCAAATTCCATTTTCCCAATCAAACTCTGTTAATTATTGTTTTACTCTGAATTGCAGACTTCTACAGCATATTCATCTTTGAATTTGTCCCCAGTGGAAGTTAGTGGGCCCCCAAGGCCAGGAATTCAGGACTGAGCACATATGCAATGATCAGAGGCTAAGTCACTGTGATTGTAACATCAGTGTTCAAGCTGGGAAAGCATAATTTCCTGGCCCGTTATCGGCCCAGAAGCATTGGAATGAGAACCATTGCCCTATGTTATTGTTATTTTGATACAAGTACATAACATGTCTCATAGCCTCAACATCTCATCGGGCCCAGAAGCAGCACTCTTTGGTGTCTTCATGTACAGTTGGAGACCAGCAGCCTGGAGAAGGCCCAAGCACGGCCGGATTTGCAATTAGGCAGAGTAGGCATCTGCCTACAGGCGCACCCCACAAAGGGGCGCCTGTCACTGAAGTCAATTTCATTTATATATTTATTTTTATTACAGCGCTGCACAGTGGCAGCAGAACTATCCGCATAGTAAGGTGTGTACCTCCTTCTGCAGATATCTGTTATGCTGTTGCTCCCTCCTTGGCTATTTAGCAATGGAGAGCGCTGGGAGATGACATCATCTCCCAGCGCTCTACATTATTGAAGAGAAGACTGTGGGAGCAACAGCATACAGATCTGTGCCGAAGGAGGCACAGACATATCCTGCCGCTGGACCACCAGGGAGGTAGGAAACAGATATGGGGGGCAATGTGAAGCTGATGGGGGCAATGTGGAGCTGATGGGGGCAAGTTAGAAGTGGATGGGGGCAATGTGAGAGCAAGTTGGAGCTGATGGGGGCAAGTTGGAGCTGATGGGGGCAATGTGAGAGCAAGTTGGAGCTGATGGGGGCAAGTTGGAGCTGATGGGGGCAATGTGAGGCCAAGATGGAGCTAATGGGGGCAAGTTGGAGATGATGGGGGCAATGTGAGGGCAAGTTGGAGCTGATGGGGCAATGTGAGGGCAAGCTGGAGCTTATGGGGCAAATTGGAGATGAATGGGGCAAGTTGGAGCTGATGGGGGCAATGTGAGGGCAAGTAGGAGCTGATGGGGCAATGTGAGGGCAAGCTGGAGCTGATGGGGCAAGTTGGAGCTGATGGGGGCAAGTTGGAGCTGATGGAGGTAATGTGAGGGCAAGCTGGAGCTGATGGGGCAAATTGGAGCTGATGGGGGCAAGTTGGAGCTGATGGAGGCAATGTGAGGGCAAGTTGGAGCTCATGGGGGCAAGATGGAGCTGATGGAGGCAATGTGAGGGCAAGTTGGAGCTCATGGGGCAATGTGAGGGCAAGCTGGAGCTGATGGGGGCAAGTTGGAGCTGATGGGGCAATATGGAACTGATGTGGGGCAACGTGAGGGCATTATGGTTATGTGGGGGTAATGTTGAGATTTGGAGCATTGTGTAGGTGTCCAGTGGAGATGGCCAATAGGGGAGGGGGGCTCTTCAGTTTTCTATGCCTACAGGCTCCTGAGATGTAAATCCGGCCCTGGGCCCAAGACTAGGTGTTCTTCTCTTTGGAACCTAGCCCAATCTTCTCAATAGAGTCTACTCCTGAAGATCTCTTCTCCATCTCACTTCCAGTGATGACATGCATTGCAACAACCATCCCTTCTGTACCACCAGCTTTGACCTTACCAATACCACCACTATGGAGAACTTAATCTATTTTGTCACTTAAAAACCAGAAATCCTTCCATTAATGCTGCCTGCTTCAAGAGGGGGGCAATGGGACAGTCTATTGGCATTTTGGGGAATTCCTTTACTCTGTGGCTTGGTTAATGTTGTGCATTAAACATGGTGTAGAGAGAATGGTGTGATTTTATGTAATTTCCCTGCACATACTGTGGGCATGTAATACAATGCTTATTGGCATTAAAGTCCTAACAATATGGAAGAAATCGTTCACCAGTATCCACTACAGTGCTCTTACCCTCATATGCATACAGTGAAACACAGTCACAAGCATTAGAGGCTACCATCACTGGAGTAGGACTAGTAAATTAGTACATTAGTCCCAGTGTTTCACCCTTAGAGCTTAACTAAAGCAACTGAAAAAACAAAACCTTTGCTATGGTGCTTTCATGGGACAGAGACAATCTGCTTTCAAAGAAAAAAAGGGGAGTACTAATGCAATGCTGTTCTAAGGTAGACATGAGCCAGATCCAGTTCATGTGTGCTGCTCCTGCCCAGTGCCTATGCACTAAGTTATCTTTACCAAAAATTTGAAACATGGGGCCTTATGTATAAAACAAACTGGCACAATTATGGTGAAAACCAACAGCGCCATACATCAGAAGCAATTATTTTCACTAATGCATACCCTGAAGAGCAGCACATGAATTTTATATCAAAGTCTAAGAGCTGGAAATTAGCTTCTCCAGTGGATTTGTACGTTCCCTCCAAATAAAAAACTGGGATAATTCAATTGCTAACCAAAGGCACCATAAGGGACAGATAGCAGCTCCTAAAATTTCCTTTGATTTAAACACCATAACTGCTAAAGAGACCACCAGTGCCTTTTTGAAGAGTTCCATAACATTCATAGAGTAAAAGCCCATTTATTTAAAAGACCCTGTTTGGCCCTGTGGTTCAGTTAGTCTGCTCTGTAATTGCCTCACGTTTTCTTCTTACATCAGCCTTAGTGTGTTATTACTAGCAGAAGCAAGATATTAGGTTAACCTCTTGAGGAGAAGAGATGAGGGCAACACATTTCCTGTTATAAGAAAGGATTATGATTATATTATTAAAATACATGTAGAAATACCTAACAGTGTTTTTCTAGATTCCCTCTAGACCCCTGATTGCTAGAGAGATCTCCAGTGCACTGAGAATCAGTGATTTGAAGACCTTTCTAGCATCCAAGGGGTCAGAGTTCATGGCTCACATGGTTCCTTTCTTCCATGCTGTGCCGGAACATGTTCTGTTCTACACACATGCATTAAACATTCACAAATAGTGTAAACATGCTTGAGCCCTTGAGGACCAAAGAACACCCCTCTGATTCTCAAGGGTTTAAACATGTTCAATAAAATTAAATCAGATACTTTTATTGATTCTATCATAACGCATCCCAACATATCCTTTCAACAGACCTAATTACATCCACATAAATACAAAGCAGGTAGATGCTAAATTCAAAGTTAAAATGCAAATACAATTTGCATCTTTCTTCATGCAAAAAAAGTAATTTGGGACTTTGGGGAATTGATGCATATTCATGTGGAGCTCCTGGAGCCATTTATCTGTGCCACAGTCTGTTTTCCTGCATTGTAATGTCTTTAAAGATTTCTTCAAATTGGAAGTTGAGGCAGAAACGTGTATTTTATTTTCAACGCTACCCCTTGATAAAGCAAATTAACTAAACATTCTGCTACTTAAAGTAGAGTTTGCACACAGGGGGAATTATTTTGGTTAGAGCTAAGATACCACTAATATCCATAAATATCATCAAACAATTTAATGGTTGGAAAGACCAGATAAAATCATATTGTATGTGCATTCCATCGTGGCATGAAGTCATCAGTTGATTCCTTCAGAAGCTCCCTATTTGGCATGAAATGCATCACTTGCTTCCTGAAGGAGCATCGTTTGTGACATTAAATCAGTCAGAACTGTCCGATTCTAAAGTTATCCTTAATCTTCGGAGACTGATGGCCAGGTAAATGCCGTCTGTGTGCCTGCGCCATCAGTCCCTTCCTGTTACCTTAAGGTAACATGCAATGCCTCCTAGAGGAGACCGTGTTATGGTTGGCAAGAAGAACCAGGAGTCAGATGGTATAGTTAATATAACCTTTATTGTGAGAATAATAACAGTAATACAATATAATATATACACACAGTGGGTGAGCGAAAAGGCGAGTACTGTATCAGGAATAGCAGTCTCCCAATATCACCATCACACTGTCCGAGACTAGGCCTAAGCCTGCTGGAGTCTCGTGGTAAGGTAACGCCCAAGAGTGATACTGACTCAGCCTGCAGTCAGTAGCTGGGAGTCTGCTAGGCCCAGGTCAATACTAGGAAGGATGTCTGAATAATGGAACCAACCCTAGGAGCGAACAGACAGGCCTTCTAGTAAGCACCAGATAGGATAGTCAGACAAGCCAAAGTCATACACGGAGCGGGTAGTCAGACAAGCCTAGGTCATACACAGAGCGGGTAGTCAGCCAGAGACACAGGTTTGCACCAGATCAGATATCTACTGAAGTGATGGAATGCTGGATGTGCAGTGGATAGAGCCCCAGGTCAACACCAGAGTGGGTAGTCAGACAAGCCTAGGTAATACACAGAGAGGGTAGTCAGCCAGAGCCACAGGTTTGCACCAGAAAGGATATCTGAGCCAAATTGGAACGCACAAGGAGAATAGTCAGACAGAGCCACAGGTCAATACCAGAATGGATGGACAGACAAACTGGATCATACACAGGAATCAGGAATACTAGATAATGAACTGCTCAGAACAACAATGTAAGGGTAACTGATACACAGGCCCATAAAGGTTTATAAAGGTGTAGGAGAAGGCAGGACCAATTAGGTCCCCCAGGCTGGGCCTATAACAGGCGTCCAGGCAAGTGCCTGATTCAATGCTGCCAGTAACCAGGAACCAGACTAGGATGCAGGCAGAGGAATGCTGCTAGTGATGCAGGAGCGTCCGTCCAGAACCCTGCGCCTGGCTGAATGGCACAGGCCGAGGTAAGGCACTGTGACAGACCGGGGCTGACAGCGCAGGCGTCTCTAAGACAAAATGTCTGCACTGATGCCTGGCTTCTGGTCTCCAAAATTTAAGGATTACTTTAGAATCGGGTACTTCTGAGATCTAATAGAACTATTATGAAGCTAGTCATCACATGATTAATTATTGGAGGGTGACTTTATACAATGTCAAAGTTCCACTTTAATACGGGCGCTATGTTCCAAACAACACTAGAGCAATCCATGTTCAAACTAACTGCACCAAAGGGGGTCAAACAAAAATGTAATTGAATTAAATATTTAATTTAACCCTTTGAATGTTACAGAAGCCTCCAAGCATTGCATCACCTCCAAAATGTATGGTATTAAAAGCCCCCTTTCAGTCTATAAAAATATGGGGAAATTGTATTTGTTCCCTAGAGTGCAGCTAGTTTGCCTCAGCATTACTGTGTTTTCTTTAACCTTTAAACCCCATAGGGACCAGAGATCCTAGGGGTAGATGGCAGTTAAGGACTGCATAGAGCATGTTCAGCTCCAGCACGTGACTGATGTGTACCAGTGCATCGAACAGGGGTCTGATAGAGACTGCACTGGTCTTGGAGCAGTCAGTTTCAGACTCCGCTAGTGCAGATCCCACAGGAGTGCTGTAAGCACAGTCCAGGACATTCACTGGTCCTTTAGGCAAGTTTACTGGTGATGGTCCTTGAAGAACCGAGCTGCTTCAGTGGGAGCTTGATAATAATTTGCAGGGCTGTTAGCACCCCCACAAAGAGCCTGAGCAAGTGGGAGGGTGTTTGAAGCAGGGGGAGACTGTTGTGCACTGGCCCAGCCTGCTAATTTGTATCAAGAATGTTTAAAGGGACACACATAACCACATAACTTGTTTTAGCATTCAAGCATGTATTGAGACTATTAAAGGAACAGTAAACCCCAAGCCTAAACTAACTTAATGCAAAGGCCTTGGGGGAGATTCAATAAGCAGTGAGAAAGCGGTGAGAAAGTGGAGATGACTTCTCCAGTTTATCACTTCTCCAATTCCTGTGTTATTCAGTGGAGCCAATGCAATAAGATGTCTTCAACTTTGCAGATCTTAGTGCATAGGCTCTGTAGAATAACATAGGAACTGGAAAAGTGATAAACTGGAGAAGTCATCTGCACTCTATCACCTCTTTATCACCACTTAGTGAATCTTCCCCCTTGTGTCACTGACAATGGCTAGGCTATTCCAGTAGCTAATTGGTTAATACTTAATGAGTAGATCATCCAATCCAGCTCTGATTTCCTGCAGGGTTCAGTTGAAAACTTTTGTCTACTTCTGCTTTGATCAGTGACTGGTAATATGAGGCCGGAACAGCACCACACTTCCTCTCAGTTCAAAAGCAATATTACTATAGTGGTTTCACAAAGCCCAGATTTTGGTTTTGAAGAAATGCAGTAGAAATATTTAATCTAAGAAATCAAGAAGTTTGTCCCTGCTCACACCCCATATTACCAGTCATGGATCAAGCTGCAAGTAGAGGAAGACCTCACCATACCCTGCAGGAAATGGAACTGCATCCAGTAAGTGAATCTTAGGATGACCACATGTCCTGGAATTTATGTGTGTGTCCCATGTCCCAGACAGCCCCCTTCAGGGACAATACAAAGTCCCAAAATAAAGAATCTAAATACTAGAAGGAGAACTGTCCATTGCCTACTGTGACACAAATTGATGCCTCTGCTGGGCTAGGAGAAAATGGCTTCTAGATAGAGCCCTAAGCACTAGAAACAGAACTGAGCCTTGATCATGACATCAAACAGGAGCTGCAGTGCAACTTTATTGTAGCATAATGCTAGTATAGGGCATTGGGTGCGATTATATTATCTTGTAGTCCACCACAGGCAATACTTTCTGTCAGTAGTCAATAGACAATTCTCCCTCTAGTGTTTAGAACTCTGTGGTGAGCCTGATAAAGAGCAACCTGAGCACTGATGTCCAGTGATGTATACTGAACCCTCCTGCATAGCTGCCCCAGAGCTGGAGAGAAGTACTCTTGTGACTACACTGTCCCTGAATGGCAGAATGGAAATGTGGTCACCCTAGTGAATCTGTATATATTAAACTCTGAGCTACTAGCCTTTCCATTATGGTTGTTTATTTTTATGGTTTACTGTTACTTTAAAAGATACAATGTATGCCTTAATACATAAACAGATATATTTTGGAGTGTCTCTAAGAATGTTTGATAAAAATTAGAAACTACTGTGCCTTTTTCATTTCTCCAGGAAATCTGTTTATAATAGAGATGTCACAAATGGGTTCAGGGCCACTTCCCAGCATCCATCAGTCAGTGTGCAGAAGGCAATTGCAAACTTGAGGATGAATAGATATTCTAGTTTCCCTGAACCCTCTCTCTCCCCCCTCTCTTCCAGTGCCCAATCAGAATAGAGAAACAAAAATGTACCAACTCCTTAAGAAGACTGCTGTTCCTCTTGTGTCTATGTCTATACTAAGAATGGACAAACTCCATCCTCCCAGATATTGTTACATTATAATTTCCACTCTCGTCAGCCACGCGTTGGCCAGCTGAGGATGATGGGTGTTATAGTCCCACAACAGTTGGAGAGCTGCAATTTGTACACCTTAGGTCTTGTGCTTATATAGCTTGGATACGCTATCATACTAAAAATCTAAATATTTCCAATATATGTTTTTTTTATTTTTTTGGCAAACACACACTGAAAATTTTGGGTTTACCCTTGAAGGCAGAATACATGGAAAAATATTTTTCCCCAACAGCACAGGTAGTTTGTCAGTTTTACCCCTTAATGACCGGAGGGGTATGCAATGCACTGCTTGGCAATGTGTTACATACCACCCCTCTGATCTTTAACCCTTTGAGTGCCAGAGGGTATGCAATGCATTGCAGTACCCCTCTGGAACGCAAAAGGTTAAAGGGTTAAATTCAATCAACGCATGATGGCAGTTACACTGGTATATGTAAACACTTCATTGTGCTCTTCATATAAAGACAAACTGCAGTTTAGCATTTATGAGGCTTGTGTATTAAAAAAAAGTGCATCCATTCTGGGGTAAACCAAATTGCATCATAGGGAACAACTAGATGGCTTTAAAAAGGGCCTGGATACTTTTTTAAAAAAGTGGAACATAGAGGGCTATGTATGTTAGTATGTTAGTACTGGGATTAATATTTAGTTAGGGCTTGTTGATCCACGGAGAAATCTGATTGCCATTTGGACTCAAGAAGGAATTATCCCCCCCATTCAAAGCAGAATTTGAAATTGCTGTATTTAGGGTTTTTTTTGCCTTCTTTTGGATCAACAATGGTAAACAGGAATAGGGAAAGGGTTGAACTTGATGGACGCAAGTCTTTTTTCAACCTAAATTACAATGTAACTATGTAACTAAAGCTATTGGTTTAAATTGGGCTTTTAAACCCTTCAATGCTAGTAAGGTCTCCGATACATTGCAAATACATTTGTTGGGGTTCAATTTCCCATTTAAATAAAAGTGAGTTTGGGGGATTTGCATTTTGATCTTATGGTGCAGTTTGTTGTCAAATAATTGCTCCCCTTTTGATTTTATAAATATGTCCCAAAGTTCCTTTACTATAACATTATTAACCCCTTTGATGTTAGTGAGGTCTCAAACGTTGTACAGAAAAATGCAGTGGAGCCCATTCTAACATCCGGCGGTTTGAAATAATAGCAAATACATTCTCATAATGCAAAATAACTCAAGAAATAACACATTACCATGGCATATAATTGAATTTATTTTGTGGTAATGGAATGAGAACGCCTGACTGTTGCATCTGTATGCTACAATGAACAATTCGGGAAATTGATTATTTAAAATAAAAATGTTGGAAGCCTGAGGACGCTCTGCTGGAAGAGAAATGAACATTCTTTTGCTGTTTTCCAAGTCAGTCTATCAAGTAACCTGCTTGTTTCTTATCTATAAAATAGACACACAAGGATGAAAGTTCAAATTTTGCCACTGCATCTTTAAACTTTTTTAGTTCAAGAGAGTTGTCCAATGCATTGCACGTCTCTGACATTCAAAGGGTTGATGCCAGTGGCTGTACTGTAGTGCATACTAATGTGTATATTCCACCAGCATAGGTTGTTAATGTCAAGAAGCCCCATATTGCCTTAGGCTGTAAGATCCTTTGGGCAGGGACCTCTGTCCTATTGTTTCTATGAATGCAACACTTATTTTATCACCTTTTATTTATTGTAACATATGTCTGTAAGGTGCTGTGTACTCGGTGTGGCTCCATATAATTTAAGATATACACACATACATAACATGCTCAGGCTAATGCCATTTCCTCTATTCTTTGCAGAGTGCATTGACCTCAACATAGCATTCAGGAAGTGAATTCCCTCAAAATGCCCATGGGCTGACTTTCTGTTCTCCTGTTGGAGCAAGCAGCTTTAAGATGAAGATTATGGATGTATGTAGCTTAGTAAATTGATGTTAGGCAGGCTTAGGGACATCCAGTTGTCATGGTAAATTTCCTCATTGGCCTTAGGCAGCCATAAAAACACATGATCCACCTATTAAATGTACTACAGGCTTTATGTAGAACATAAAAGTACCATAGAATAATTCTGGAGCTAACCAAATGCAACCTAGGGAACATATGAAAATTCAGAAAATGTCAAACATGGGCTCTTAACCCATAGAATGTTGGATAGGTTTCCAATGCATTGCTTCTAAAAGCATTGGGGACCTATGACATTCCAGTGCTTAAAGGGATAGTAATGTTTCATAATAAAAGCAGCTCTAATTAATCATCATAGTATTTGGACCTTGGAGAGTGTTATTTAAATTCTGTCAGAGTTGTAGTTCAAGAGTAATTCAATGACAAAGTATCCCCCTCCCGCCCCTTTTACTGATGTAACACTGCTCAGCCAGAGCAGAAGGGAGGCGCCCAGGTAGACTGCAGAGAGGGACAATCTTCAATTAAGATAAGGGAAAAACCTGAAAAACTTGTCAAGGGGCCAGGGCTTTCATTGTTCTCATAGGAAGAAGATTGTCCCCTTCTGTTATCTGTCTGGTCTATGGACTGCATTCCACATCTGAGAATAGATGGCTTACACTAGGTAAAAGGGGCCGGAGGGGAAACTTTATCATTCAATTACTCTTAAACCACAACTCTGACAGTAATGAAATAACACTCTCTATGACTCAAATACTATGAAGATTAATTGGAGCTACTGTTTTTGTGAAACATTACTATCCCTTTAAAAGCCCCATTTAAATCAATGGGGATTTTCATTATTCCTGTATGGTGCTGTTGATTTACTCCAGAATTGCTCCTCTTTGGCATTCTGCATATATCCCTTTTGTACTGCATTTCACTGCATTTTATTGAGTACAATGTAAAGTGCTTCAGACTTTGGTAGTGATAAAAATTATCAGTCACCTTACTACTTAAGAGATTAACCATTTGGGTCTTCAACTTTTTGCTTTGCATTGCTCTTTTGGTTTAAACACAGGAAAAGGTGCCAAAACCAGTACTATTGATCATATCTGGGACCTCTCCGGTTTTGCCCCAGAGACTCCAGGTTTGACAATGAATTACCGGGTCTCTGGGGCAAAGCCAGATTCTCCGGATGTGGGGAAACCCTGCCAACTTGTGCGCAATCCCACCCTGTTCCTGCCACTCCGCTCCCTCTTCTAGCCCTCCCCTAGTGTATTCTATATGGGTTTTTTTTTAATGTTTAAGAGTCCGCCCCCTTGCGATTAAGCCCCGTCCCTTTTTAATGATGCGAATCGCGTCATTTCTCTACCCTCATTGGCACTGGAGGGTTGTCCTCTGGGCAGCCCCAAATAAAAAGTTCCCAGGTATGCTATTGATGCACGTGTCTGGAAGGACACAAACATGGTATTTAGGGGGATTTATGGATCTGCCAGTGCATCTCATCATCTGTGCTTAGACTTTGGCATACAAATCACGTACCTGCTCTTCTGGGTATGGATAAGCCTTGCCCATATAAGTGGAATCAATATGGCTACGCGTGTGCCTGAACATGCACACACCTGCTCTGTACTTAGGATGCAAATATGAGGTATGGTGCAGAAATATCACAGAGGGTGTACAATGCATTGCTTTGCAATGTACTGTAGTCCCTTATGGTCCCTTCAGGGGTTTTAATATACAAAAAAATGCAATTTCTAGGGTTTCTTTAGTAAAGTTGGAATGAAATGTAGACAATTTATCACAAACCTCATTAAGAGATCGCTGGTGATTTATATTGACAAGAACAGATGTTGACTCCGGTCTGTGGTTACCTGTGTTCTCTATGGCACTGACTTGTGGTGGATCTGGCTTCTTGGTCTGCAACATCTGGCAGCTTCATCTCTCTTGACATGCTCACTGACAGTAACAATAACCTAGCAACATGCAGTCAAAGTAAATCAAAGTGGCATCTATAGTTTCTGTTCTCCAGCAGAGCGGCAGAACATGGTATCGTATCTATAAATAAACTGCATATTTCAGCCATTATTTGATGAAACAGGAGAATGTTGTGAGTAGCTCAGAGGAGAAAAAGAACAGAGGAAGTTGATAGACACTAACAAATATAAAGGGTTCCACTAGCACATTACAGTCTGGAGGAATACATATTTCAGTGAACAGTGCACCAGAACAAGAGGGTAAATGTGAAACTGGACAGTAGCAGGAGGATATGTGAGGATGCTTCACAGGTCAGGAGGAGGTTCCCTGCAGCCGAATACCAAAGTTGTCAGAGACAAACACCAGAAATTACTTAAGGAAACATTGAAAATAGCATATTATCGCTGTGTGGTAGCATAAATGGGGAATAGAGGAACATCATGCCCATGCCCTAACAAAGGTGCCCAGGTAGACTGCAGAGAGGGACAATCTTCAATTAAGATAAGGGAAAAAGCTGAAAAAATTGTCAAGGGGGGAAGGGCTTTCATTGTTTTCATACAAAGAAGAGTATCCCCTGCTGTTATCTGTCTGGTCTTACAACCAGATTCACATCTGAGAAGAGATGGCTTATACTAGGAAAAAGGGGCGGGAAGGGGAAACTTTGCTTGTGAATATCTCTCAAACCATAAAGGTTTGAGAGATAAGACTTATATCGTTCTTTATGTTTTTTTTCATGCCTACAAAATAAAATAAAGATAAAACGAAGTATTACTATCCCTTTAAGTACAACACATAAAAGCAGTCTTTTGCAATGATTTTACTTTAATGTCTATTCATACATATCCCTTCTTGACCTATTTGCGGAACTGCACACAGTTATCCGGAACCTGAAGAAAATCATTAACCGCTTTGTAAATATTACCTTCTTATTGCCAGAGAATGGTGACTGCAAACAGATTTTAAGGAAAAAAGAAGGGCTCAGTTGGATTTCATTGCAGGTAGTACCGGTATGTTATCACTGGTTTTACAATGCCTCACAGATTCCTACCGAAGACTACTGGGATATCTGTATATAGAAAAAGTGATAACGTAATTTGTATTTGAATCTGAGGTGGGAGGGTGCACTAAGGTGTGATAAAGAGGTGATAATCAGGAGACAACTTATAAAGTCAATCCCTGTGTTATTCAGTGGAGCCTATGAACTAATATATCTCTAGTTGGAAACATTGTAGTAGATTGGTTAATAGAATAACATAGGAGAAGTTATTTCAACTTTATCACTACTTTACCACACAGTAGTATAATACCCCTTGTTCTCAGTTAGTCAACTGACTCTGAAACCAAGATACTAAGGCTAAAAAATGGAGTAATTCTGGAGCAAAACAAATGTACATCAGGGATGAATTTATAAAATCCCCAAATTCCCCTTGATTTAAATAGGAATTTTAACCCTTTGAATAACAAACAGGTTTCCAACACAATGCTTGGCAATTTTTGGAGACCACCGTACCACTGTGGGCTGCTCCAGAATTAATCCAGTTCATCTTAGTACATCAACCTCAGTGACTGTGAAGCAGAGAATGTCTAGTTTTATTCCCAGTGTCCATAGCTTGTGACCTTAGAAAAGCCACTTTATCTTCCTTTGCCTCAAGAACAAAATCCTAGATAGAAAGGTCTACAGGTACAAATAAAAATCCCCAAAAATTCAGTTGATTTATATCAAGCTTTAACTCCTTGATTGATACAGAGATATTTAACACGTTGCTGATTGCTGTTTGGTCCATGAGTTCCACGACCATTGTGAAGAGGGCACTGTGTAATATGCTTCAGTTAAATGTTGTAATCTGTAATCAGTAATTTCTTATGGGAAGTAAAGGAGAGAAATCAAAACTATTATACTGGAGTATTTCAACTTATTGCAACCTATTCATGAAAAACATCCAAGTAATGCACATACATTAAATCAGATACCAGAATGAGTTTTTTTATAATTCAATGGCAAAAAAATGTTGCCATGTCAGAGTTACATTCTTACTCAAACTCAAAAGCTAAGAAAAACAGGTAAAGTGCTTTGCTGATTACATCAGTCATGAAATAATCAATGACATTATATTATAAACTATTGTAAAAGCCTGTTTACACGGGCCAAGGTCCGAGTAATGTTAAGCGGCCGCTACCTCACTGCTCCACATGATGCAGTCTTGCGTCACTTCACTCACGCGATGCAATCATGTGCAGTAGAGACTGTCCGAATGCGGGCAGTGTCTACTGCGCATGACTGCATCGTGACAAACATCCTAGTGAATTATTAAATAGGATGACTTTATCAATTACAATCACTGATGCTTTCCCAAATATCTGTGACCCTGACGCTATATGACAGACAACAGTTTTCATAAGCTGTTCTGTTGGTGTTGTGATGTTGTGCAGTGTTCTTCCTGAGTTAGGATTTATATATATTTTATGCTTTTATTTTAGAATAGTTTTGCTACTGGATGAAAATCTGCAATGTTAATAGATAAGCATTTTGTTGAAGTGTGTGTCATTTTTGGCAGTGTGAGAGTGTGATTTTTTTCTGTACTAGCTGAGCGGGTATAGGAGTACTGCTTGGTAAAGAGGTGTATTTTCACAGTTGCAGCAGAACAGGACTTTAGCTTAATAATCATTTGTTTTAGTGCAGTGCCACTTCTGAAAGGAGTTGTAAATTCAGTCTTTCTGGGTTTGTATTTTTTTACATTATTACTTTATAGTAAAGCACAGTGTTAGTGGTGCATTGTGTTAGTAGTAGTCTAGTGTTTTGTGAGCTGTCTCTGTTCAGTATGGAGATATGCAGTGTGATAGGAGCACTGTAAATATTTTAATTTGGCTTTGCTGCTGGCTCATGATGTGCATTGGAAGTAGGCAAGAGCTATGGAGATGCAGTACTGGTAGAGCAATGTTGAAGTCTAGTGATGCCATTGTGAAGGTAATCTGTGCTGTCACATATGATGTCATCAGTGAAGCACATGGTGAGTGAAGTTTGAAGAAATTAACCAATATGTTTTTCCCATTTTGTTTGCTTTTGATTGAGATCTTAAAGTGGATGTGTCACCTATATATAACATAGCCTAAATAATTAAGCTACATATTGAATAGAACGAAAAAATTGTTAAATTTTTGTTTTAAGTTTTATTTCCTGTAAATTTAACTTAGAAAGTCTGGACTGGAGACACTTCCACATAGATTGCAGTCCATCGCTCTGCCTCTGCTCTCCTCCCTCCTCCGATGACGGAGGCTTCTGTCTCTAAGCTGGAGCGGTCTCATTGCCAGAGATCGATATCTACCCAATGAGACTGCTCCAGCTTACAGACAGAAGCCTCCGTCATTGGAAGAGGCTGAATAGAGGGAGGGGAGCAGAGGCAGAGAGATGGACTGCGGTTACAGAGCAGGTAACCGCAGTCTATGCGGAAGTAGCTGGGGGTCAGACTTTCTAAGTTAAATTTACAGGAAATAAAACTTAAAAAAAAAAATTAATAACGTTTTAGTTCTATTCGATATGTAGCCTATTTAGGCAATGTTATATATATAGGTGACACATCCACTTTAACTCTGGCTCTAATGGTAGTTTTTGCCGTTGAATTTCCATATTTGTTGTTTTTTTTAAAAATATTAAATATAAAATAAATATAAAATCTACTGGACAGATTAAGAGAGCTAATAATCTGGCAGTCTGACAGTACCTTATCAGGATATGCTCCGTAAACTTCCAGTCTGTCTGTACATTATCAGGATCGGCTCAGACAGAAACAAATCTGGCTTTGTATTGCGAGGAACTGCTCAAAAACCATCACAGATCTGGAACTGCTAAAATGTTTTTTTTTTTTTTGTTTCCCAACCAAAGGTACAATATGCCACCTTACCATCTCTTGTACTTGTCTCCTGGCCATCTGTCTCCTGTGACTCTGTAAGTCTCTTGTAACTCTCACACTTCCCTCTGTCTCTTGTGTCTCTCATCTGCCCCCCCCCCGTTTCTTGTAGCTTTCATCTATTTCCCTTTCTCATAGACCTCTCCCCTCCACATCTCTTGTACCTCTCTCCAGTCCTTCTCTCTAAACATATAAAATGTACTCATAAATGGCACTTCTATTGGCATTGCCAGAACAATACCTTACCAATACTGCACATCATCTGCCAGCAGCAACACTAAACTACAACACTGCAACTCAACAAAGCTGACGTACCACCACTGCAAATCATCAGCCAAAAGCAACACTGCACAAAAAATGCTGCTGTACGATCCCCAAAGCTCTTCTAGAAGCACTGTCAGTAAACCAGAAATCATAGCTAACAGCACTACAACTTTATCCAGTACCCACACGCACTAAAACACAGGCACTGTACCTCATCATCCAATAATAACACTAATCCAAATCATTGTACCGCTGAAAGTCTACAACTACAAAAGTACAGCTACACTCTCAACAGTGACAATAAGCACTAAACTAAAATACAATACTACTGCAATTAAACATTACACCTTTTTTTACCAACAACCAAAACTGTACTATAAACCAGCAGTTACACCTCCTTATTCACACTGCTCCAAAACAAAAGTCAGGGTATATTGAAAAATATTTATCATGCAACACTGCACCATACCACTCAATACCAAAACCGCGCTGACATAATGCTATAACATTTCTACACGACCGAACACTATAAGAACATTGCATTTAATTTCCCTACACTAGCACTACAGTTTAGAAAACATGATCTTATCAGTGACATTGACAGTTACACTATGTAACAGATCATTTTTATAAGCTGTAATGTCAGTTTTGGGTGATATTTTGTGCAGTTCTCTTACTGTGTAAGGATTTGTAGTCATTTTATACTTTTATTTTAGAGTAGATTTGCTATTGGTTGACAAGCTTCAATTTTGTTAGATAAGCATTTTGTTGGAGTTCGTGACCTTCTTCGGAGTGTAGGTATTACATGGGGACATTTGACCACATTTGTTTAGAGTTTGTCTGTGCTACTTTGGGTATTTAAAAGCACACTGCTTTGATGATTAGTGCAATGATGCTGTTATGTTAGACATGATTTCCATATAGTGTTTATTGATGTTTCTTGGTTTTGATGCTGTGCAACTATGAATTATTGCAGCGTCAGTCTTACTGGTTTGGATTTTGGTGTAATATTAGTACTTTACAGCAAAGGATGATTTTAGTGGTGGACTGTTTTTTTTTAATTAGCGCTATTACAGGAAGATTAGGTACAATACTAGTAGGGTGGTGTTTTATAATGTATCTATGCAGAATGACTATATGCAGTATAGTAAAGAACACCTTTTAAATGATGATTGATGAAATCACAGATATTGTGAATCTGTATGCCGAGGTGCACATTCCTTGTAGGGCTATACATAAGTAATACAAAAAGGAAGTACCATTGATAACTCATTATTATTTTTGTATCTGTGTTGTTAACAGTCCTACATTTTCATGCAACAATGTATTATACATAGAAATAAAGGATTGAATAAACTTTGAAAATTGGCTTAAACATGAATGTTGTAGTCTACTAGCAGCCAGAGGACTTCATGTTTCCCACCTCTGCTTGTGACTGTGCACCAATTACATTATGATCATAAATTCTCTTTAAAAATGTAAAAAAACAAATATATCTGGTTCTACTGATCTTATTTACTAGCTTTACAAAAAAAGCACACAATACTCATTAGAGTTATTCCCTTTGCCAATTTTTGTGAGAATCCATGTTCTAATTTGGGCTGTAGGTCAGACAAATGTTCTTACAGAGCCAAATGGGAAACATTTCATTTCAAAGTAATTTGGTAGTCTGTGACTACCAAAACAATTTTTAAGAAACTTAAGGGACTGGCAATCAGATGTGTAATGCAAATAGTCAGTGTATTTCCCTGCTGTAGTTGAAAGTTATTGGCAAAAAAATGTCCAATGAAATAGAACCATTATTCAAACATAACTATGGAAACTCAGTTGGGTTTCCATAAAGTATGTTATTCTGATTTCCAAGCTCCACCTGTACAGTAAAAGTAGATTATAGAAATAGAAATGCTAGATATTTACTGATATAAATTGTAAAACAAGCAAAATGCATTCATATCGTATACAGGTTAATCATATTGCATAAAGGATAAAACTGCATAACATGGAGATCTAAAATTTCACCCTCCCCTGGAGTATATACAATTTGAATGGACTCCTGCGGACTCCTTCAGTAGACACCAATCAGACTCCAAGCATCTGATTGTTTCTTGGGCAGTGGAAAGTTTGAAAGGTGAGCAACCAAGGTTTGCTGGCCTGAAACCCCCATCAATTCCAGCCATCCACCCTGATATAAATACATCTCTGACAAAGGCCTTGATTGTATTGCAGATGAGAAATATTATTGAACACAGGCCATAGTCAAAAAAGAAATTGAAACTGATGTACTAAGTACCAGAACAATTCTTTTGCAAGCATACTACACCATGGGGACAAATAACAATGTCCATTAATTTAAATGGCAATTATTTTTTACTTTCTCTGCTACAGTACAGCCCCAAAAGATGTTGGTAGGGGGATGTTATAAAATTACCTTACCTGGATCAAAGTTACATATTAAATTAGGTTGAAAAAGGATACAACTCCATCAAATTCAGTCTTTGCCACAGTATAACCAAAGAATGACAACAATATAAGCATTCTCGACTCCTAAATGGGTATTACTGTGTTTACCATTTCTGTTTTACCTACTAATACACAGTATAACACTGTATGTTCCCTTCTGCTATTATCACATGCTTGGGCAAGGAATTTCACAATTTAATAGACCTTACTGTAAAAAAAACAAAAACTTTGTCTTTTGATGTTAAAACCGTCTCTTCTCTAATATTAAGGGGTGGCCCCTAGTTATTGGATCAGGACTTACACTTAGCACACCAGAGAGGTCCTTGTATTGACCTTACATATCTGTAAAGTGTAACAAGATCTTCTCTTCACCTTTCCTCTAGAATAAATAAACTAAGTTTGTCTAGATGTTCTTCATACTTCAGTTCCTCCATTACCTTAATTAATTTTTAAAAAACAGAACAAAAAGAAGGAGCAATAACATCTTCAAAGGGTATGTTTCACCAAACCCATCACCATCAGGAAATATACTCACAAAATATTGTGTTCAACTAAACACATATGTGTCAACTGACAGATATGCTTTAGGGGTGTTGCCACTGTCCCCACAACAGTATGGATCTTGGTACTCAAATTGGCAGCTCCTCCAAACACTCCACAGAAATTCAAAGCATGTAAAAAAAACAACAGAAAGGACTCCCAATAGTGCCTGTTATCCAATGACTGAGGCTTTCTTCATGTAAGCTGGAGCTCTCTCATTGGCCAGAGATCGCTCCAACTTACAGGAAGAAAGCTTCTGTCATTGGAGGAGGCTGGATAGAGGGAGGGGAGTAGAGGAAGAGTGACAGACTGTGGTACAGAGCTGGTAACTGCAGTCTGTCTAGAAGGAAGCCACAGGGCAACCTTTAGCTGTTTAATTGGGCAAAATAACAATTCTTTTTAATGTAAACTGTTTTCAGTCTAATTGTTGTATAAACTAATGTTTTAGACAAACATGTATAGGGATGATAGATCCCCTTTAAATGTCATATATCATTTGGTTGCCCAATATGCCGTTTTTTGTAAATCTCTCTGTAGAGAACAAACTTTGCACTGAATGTATTACCCTGCATAATTTTGTCATCTGCAAATATTGAAATGTTGCTTTCTATGTCTATTTCCAGGTCATTTATAAACATGTTAAAAAGCAGTGGATCTAATATTGAACCCTGAGGTACTCCACTCTCAAGTTTAATTGTACTGGAGAATTTTCCATTTACAACCACACACTTTTCCCAGTTTATACATTGCAAAAAGTTATCCCCTAGCCTCAATTCCCTTATTTTATATACCAGCCTCCTATGTGGCACTGAATCAAATACCTTTGCAAAATCTAAATATACTGCATCTACTACTTTACCATTATCTAGGTTGCTAATAACTTCTTCATAGAAGCTCAGAAGATTTGTTTGCAAGATTGATACCTTATAAAACCATGTTGATTCCTGCTAATAATCTTATTTTCCACAGTGTAATCCTGAATATAATCCCTCATCCCTTCTAGCAGTTTTCCCACTACCGAGGTCAAACTCACAGGTCTATAATTCCCAGGTCCTGTTTTAATTCTCTTCATAAATAAGGCACTACATTGGCTTTACAGCATTCTTGTGGCACTGTGATTATGGTGAGAGAGTCTTGAAAAAGTAAAAAGAGTGGTCTTGCACATACTGCACTGAGTTCCTGAGAACCCTTGGAAATATACCATCAGGACCAAGTGCTTTGTCAGTCTTAATGTTGTCCAGGCTTCCGCTGACCTCTTTTTGTGTCAACCTAACATTTAATAATGGATATGGTTTTACTCGTTACTTTTTGAGGCTCTTCTACCATTTCCTGTTCCCTGGTATATACCGATGCAAAGAAAGTGTTCAGAACATCAGCCTTTTCCTTATCCTCCATAATCAACTCACCCATCTCATTTTTGAAAGGTTCAATGCACTCCTTTATTTATTTATTTATTTTGGTATTTATATATTTTAAAACATTATTTGATTAGTCTTTCTCTTCCTTGCAATTCTTGATTAATTTCTATTTCTGCTAAACTAATTGCCTTTTTGCAATCTTTGCTGCACTCCTTGCATTTCAAGAAATAATTCTCTGTTTCTTCAGACTTAAATACTTTTTTTTCTGAATTTGCATTTACCATATTGGTTGTGATCTACTTCTTTTGCATTTGTTCCCCAAGGGTATACACTATTGAATATGCAACCTAAATTTAAATTCTGACCATTTTTCTTCAGTATCACTACCCAGCAATCTATGAATCTCAGTCAGGCTTTCAAGCTTAGCACAGATATTCTATGGGGACCTGCATCACCCAGGTCTGGAGAGTGACATCAGTCTCACAGTTAAGTCTCTTCCTGTGAGAAATCCATTCTGCAATCCAGGTCTGTCCAAAGGGGGTCAGATCTTTCAATGGGCACTATCTACATGATGGTTGCCTTTTAAATGGGGCCTTTAACCTCTTGAATGCTGGAGAGGTCTACAAGGCATTCACTGATTTATATGAATGAGAATTTGGAGAATTACTCCAATTCATAATATATAAAATTCACTAGACCTAGGGCAATTGGAATATATAATAAGGGCCTTATATATCAGTGTAACCTAGAGCAAATGTTAGACAAACCAACGTCACCATAAGAGAATAATAAAGATTGCTAAAATTTCCATTGATTTAAATGGGGCTTTTAACCCCCATGAATGTTAGAGATGTTTCCTCTCTAGCATTCAAAGGGTTAAAAACCTCACTCAAATCAGTAGTAAGTTTTTTCCCCATGGTATATTTGCAGTAGAATTGCTCCAGTTTGTTTGACACATAAGATCCTAAGGAACCTATAGAGGAGGCAAATGTATGAGTACCCCATTGAAGCTCCATTGGCAGTGTATGACCACTGTAGTACATAGCAGTTGATACACACCACCATCAATAGGATGTTAATGCCAGTAAGCCCTTAATGCCTTCCTGATAACAACCACAGGAAGTTCCACCATTTCCTATGATGCCGACAAACTGTCCAACTGGCTCCCACTTGATCTAAGCAGCATAGGAAATTGGTTCTAGGTAGGCATGGGGCTAAAAATGATTACAGATTTAGCTTGTAATTTTATTTATACATTCATCCCAAAGAAACATTTGGGATCTTAAAAACTCATTTTTATCCTTAGAACTGGGGAAATGGTGGTAGATGAATTATTTCAGTGCTAGAGATGCTTAAAAAAATCTTGTAATTTAATACACTAAAAACATCAATAGCATCCAGGGGTTAAATGTGCCAGTTAAACATATTTTCTATTTATCTTGCACCATTTGGTATTAGACAACCCACAGATGTATTATTCTTCAGTATATCAGTTTCTCCAGTGCTGAAATGGTTAAACAATATGCTTCTCAAAAGTAAGATTTTATTTTAAAAAAATCCTTATCAGCATTGTTGCTTATTCAGATGCAGAGCATGGAGTTGGCAATATGAAAAGGGCAGAAGACAAATCGAACATTGGTCCTTTTATCTGTTGAAGATGCACTTGTATTGTTAAAGCAGATTATGAAAATGCATAGTCCACACTACAAGATTAGACTGAACCTTGTGGCACACACATCTCTGTTTAGAAACTGCAAGGCAAGCATCTTCATTGTAATTTGAAAAGGAAAAACAAAGCTTTATTCTGCCAGGGTGCTAGTCCTGCAAAGTCGACTTCATTTGGTTTCCTGAAAAGGGCAAAGTGTTCTACTCATAGTCACAAAGTAAATTAGTGCAAACATTTTGGTTGACATTAGAAACATGGGGGAGATTAATAAAAATGGTATTATGAAATATGTTGCATATGGTGGCATTAAACTGAAGGTACACATTTCAAAAGAAGCTTACGTCAGTTTTGAAAGCCTTAATGAGATGTAGTTATGTTTCTGGAAAAGTTAGGGTAGAGCTGGCAAAAATTCTTGTGCATTTATAAAGAAACTAGTGTATAAACCCGTGTACATGGGCCAAGGTCCGGGTAATGTTAAGAGGCCCCTACCTCACTGCTCCACGCGATGCAGTCTTGTGTCATGCAATGCAATCATGCGCAGTAGAGACTGCCCTAACCTTGGCAGTCTCTACTTAGCATGACTGCATCATGACAAACATCCAAGCGAATTATTATATAGGATAGATATTGCTAACTTCAACAAATTAGCAGCAGAATCTTAATGCCAGGTATAATTTGTTCTTAAGCATTCCAAGCAATAATATAACATTACTAATGCCATATTTATAATGATGCCCTTACTCCAATATAAATACAACCTTTATCACCACTTATTGCCTTGACTTGTGACAATTCTTAACCATTTGAGTGCCAGAGAAGCACTCAGAGGGTTAACAAAATACTAACAATGTTTTTTTATAACCCCCCCCCCCACACACACACACACACACACACTAATAGGGCCTAATGTATCAAGGAAAACTGGAGCAATTCTGGGGCAAACCAACTGAGCCACAGGGGAGAAATAAAAATTCCTTAATTTCCCATTGATTTAAATGGGGCTCTTAACCCTTTGAATGATAGACAGATCTCTGCATTGGAGACCTGTTTAGTAGTTTTCAAGAGGTTAAAAATCCTATTTGGATCAATGAAAATTTTTCTTTGTCCACTATGGCAGGGCTGTCCAAGTTCAGTCCTCAGGAGCCACCAGCAGTCCAGTCAAAATTAATGAGCCACTATATCCTGGCCTGTTGGTGGCCCTTAACTCTTTAATGACCAGCGGTCCCGGGGTGTGCGGTCCTTTAAGGACTAGATAGGAAACTCTGATGTGACATCCCACGTGGGGCGGCACTTCGAACAGGGGACTGAAAGAGATCGCTCCAGTCTTGAGCGATCGACTTCAGTACCCGGTATTACTCACCCCGCTCCTACAGGAGCGCAGTGAGTAAAAGTACGTGACGTGCCAGGACCATCACTGGTCCTTAAGTGCCAGACCAGCGTGATGGTCCTGCCACGTCAATGGTCCTTAAGGGGTTAAAGGGATAGTATTACTTCAGAATTACTATCCCTCATATTGTAGCCCTTAATAAACTTAGTTAAATGACACCAGCGGCATCTCTCACACCTTTATGGTTTAAGAGATAGCCGCTTTCAAAGTTTCCTTTCCCCTGCTGTCAGCGTTCTGCTGCCAGCAAGAGAATCCGGTCTCTGAATCAAGTGGAGGCTCTTCAGCAGAGCCGATATCTCGTTATGGAAGGGAAAATGATTCATTGAAACAGTCTTCTACGCGTGCTTGGTAACCAAGCACACCTAGAAGACTGTTTCAATGAATCATTCTTCCTTCCATAACGAGATATCGGCTCTGTTTAAGAGCCTCCGCCTGTCCCGGGACCGGATTCCCCTGCTGGCAGCAGAACGCTGACATCAGGGGAAAGGAAACTTTGAAAGAGGCTATCTCTTATACCATAAAGGTTTGAGAGATGCAACTGGTGTCATTTAACTCAGTTTATTAAGGGCTACAATATGAGGGATAGTAATTTTGAAGTAATACTATCCCTTTAAGGACTGATCTTGGATAGACCTGCACTATGGTATAGATGGTTTGCCTTAGGATTGCTCCCATTTGCAACATAAAGCACATAGAATTTGAAGAACCCCTTGGCCCATTTAGTTTTGCCATTCCCCTGTCTAGTTAACTCAGAGTTATTTTATTCTTAGAATACCCATACATCTATCTGTTACATTTTTTACTGTTTAGGCATCAACCACTTCTGATGGGAAACTATTTTCTTTATCCATCTCCCTTTGCATAAAGTATTTTTTTTCTTATTAAAGGAACACTAACATTAACCACTTATTGACACATGATGTACCAAGATTGTCACAAAATTCCATCCTTTGAGGATGAAAGACTATCATAGAACATCATGGGTTAAGGATCACAGCAAAGCTTCAGGGAGCTCTATGATCACGGTGGGGAGGCTGTTGCTTACAGCAACAGGATCTGAGCAGTCAGGTTCAGCTGTTCTGCAATGGTTCCACATTTGTGATTGCTGCTACAGCAATCACATATGGAAATGGATCCACTTGATAAAGGCAATATATATAAACATTGCCTTGGTTTCTGTTATCTGCCTCTCCTGCTCACTGTGATTGTAAGACACAGAGAGAGATGGACAACACACATCTCAGCTTTTCAAATGGCCAAAGAGAAGACATTATTGTTTGGGTGGTGAAACAGGTGGCAGGACTGGTAGGTACCGCATTTTTTAGGTTACTTCATGACAAACGTTCATACCTTTTTACCCAGTCTCTATTAACCCCTTAACGACCCATGACATGCCAGGACCGTCATGGGTAAACTTCCCATAGGGATCCATGACGGTCCTGGCAAGTCATGGGTTAAATGATAGCAGCGCGCCTCAGTGCACGCTGCTTTTATGCTTTACAGGCTGAAACTGACGGCTACAGGACCGGAGTGCTCAGTCTCAGTCCTTCTCTGTTCTGCCAGTACACTTGATAACTCCAGGAGAGATCACATGGACCGACATTTTCATTCACAAAGGCAATGTGATTTACACATTGCCTTTGTGACTGCTCTCTGCCTCTCTTCCTTACTATTAAAGTAAAGGGGAGAGATGCCGAAAGCGGACACATATATTGGGAGAAATACAGGCCAGAGTTGGGGGTATTAACCCCTTCAGTGCCAGAGCTGTTGCTTGGATAATCGTAGGTCCATTAATGACCTACTAACAGCAGTCTGTAAATTATATAAATAAAATTAGCCAGATCAATCTATTTTACTTACATAGTTTCATTTATAAACATTTATGCTGGAGTTTAAATAAAAGTCAATGCCACTTTTATTGTTGTGGAGCAATTTGATACACTTATACATACCACAAAGTTTGATAAAACAGAAAGTGGGAAAATAGGGAGGGAGAGAGAGACATGGCGATTTTGCCCCTGAGAGAAAGAGAGACAGAGTGCCCACTTAAAACTGCCCATTTTGTAGGTATGAATGATCAGTTATACCTTTCATGCAGTCTCCATAAAAATTTAACCCATTGTGCCCAAATGATCACAAGAGGAAAAAATAAAAATGGTGTTTTTTTTTACATTTTTTAACGGTTTTCTTTAATTTTAATAAAATAAATGGTGGGTTATCCATATAAGTGTGGTATCAAAAGAAAGCCCTAATTATGCGTAACAAAAACAATATATAATTTATCTGGATGGAATAAAAGACTTGGAGGGAAAACACTGTTGAACAAATAAAAAAAAAAAAAAGGTCAGAATTGCTCCTGTCCTTAAGTGCAATCCACCTCAGATTTTTTTCAATTTCTTAAAGGGTTAGAATGTACCAGTTGAGCACAAATTATCACAGGGAAACCTATAAAAATGTGTGTTTTTTTCTCATAATTTTTATTATAATTTGTGTGGTTGTATTAAATGAATCAGAGGGAAAATATGGTTGAACAAAGGCATACTAAAAAAGCCAGAACTGCTCATGTCCTCTAGTGTTATAAGCCTTTGTCATCAAGGGGTTAAAGGAAATTTCTTATAATAAACCTCCACTAATCATAACCTTTTAAAGACCAGAAGGGTGCACAACTTATTGATAAGCAATGCATTGCACACCTCTCTGGTTCTTAAAGGGATAGTAATGTTTCACAAAAACATGAGCTCCAATTAATCTTCATAGTATTTGAGCCATAGAAAGTGTTATTTCAATACTGTCAGAGTTGTAGTTCAAGAGTAATTGAATGATAAAGTATCCCCCTCCTTACCCTTTTTCCTAGTGTAGGCCACCTACCCTCAGATGTGGAATCTGGTCACTTGACCAGACAGCTCAGAGCAAAGGACAATCTTCTTACTGTGACAACAATGAAAGCCCTGCCCCCTTGACAGGTTTTTCAGGTTTTTTCCTTATGTTAATTGAAGATTGTCCCTCTCTGCAATCCACTTGGACACCATCCTGCTGCTCTGAGCTGAGCAGTGTTACATCAGTAAAAGGGTGGGTTACTTTATCATTCAATTACTCTTGAACTACAACTCTGACAGTATTGAAATAACACTCTCCATGGCCCAAACATTATGACGATTAATTGGAGCTGTTTTTATGAAACATTACTATCCCTTTAAAAGTTTAGGCCTCTATTCAATTAAAGCTGATACCAAAAAAACAACCTACTGCATTTTTCAAACACAGTAATCAAATCAATTACCTGTGCTATGCAGAAATACCTCCAGAAAAAACACACATCGAACACCAACATTAGCGCCCATTTGAACCCATTAAAACACGTTTAAACATTGTCCATTTCCCCATTCAATTTCATGAGTTATAAGGAAGCCACTCTAATGGGTGAAAATTTGCACCTGGTTTTTCTGGGTGCAGTCCCTTAACATGTCTTAAAAGTGCAGATGCAGGAATTGCAAGTGAAAAAAAAGCCTAAAAAAGTGACCAGTGGATGTATTGATATGAGGCCCTAAGCCCCCATATCAATACATCCAAAGTACGAAAGAAATGGGTATTCCACTGGTACTCGCAGGGTTTATCTGACTAAGTTTCAAATACATCCCCTGAAAAGAAACATTTACTGTAGTCTTGATGTCTAGTGGGGTCTTCAATACTCTGGTAAGCTACTGTCAAACATTAAACATATGTAATACAGCATTGTGTTTGTTAACCCCTTGAGTGCTGGAGGGCTACTCAACTCCTTGCAGAGCAATGTATTTCGTACCTCTCTAGCACTCAAAGGGTTATAATGTGCCGGTATTCCAATTCCAATAAATAATATGAGGGCGGAAGAATAGGGAGCAAATATATAGATCATCCCAATGAAGATTGCAGATGCTCCTGTCCAAGTATTGAATATTATTATTGTTATTAAATACCATACGGTAAAAATGGTGTAGCCGGCGGTGGTGGTAGGATTGCATGGCATCCCATAGGTACCTATCAGGCCGATGCTGGAGGTGTATGTAGGAAATTGGAACTGAGACTGGCTTTCATATGGCCAGTCTCTGTTCATAATGGATTCTAGTCAACCACTGGCTTACCACCTCCCAGCCAGTCAGTTTCTAGCGGGGGGATAACAAAACCCATTAGTAGCTGATTGCAGGGGCGGACTGACCGAGGGCCCGTGACCGAAGGGGGCCCGCCGCTGCTTCCAGCAATGCCACTGCTGCCTGCCACTTATGGGGCCCATTTGTAGCGCTGCTCAGCTGCTCTCCAACTACGGCCGCCGGCGCGCTGTTCTAGTAATACAGAGCACTGAGAGATGACATCATCTCCCAGCCTCTGCATTACTAGAGGCATGCGGGACTTCGCATAGTGTTAAGCCGCGCCGCTAGACCACCAGGGACTGGAGGTAGGGGCAGTGTGGAGATGAAGGGGCAAGGTGGAAGGGGCGATGTGGAGATGGGGCCATTGTGTAAGGGGAAATGTGGAGATGGGGGCATTGTGGAAGGGGAAATGTGGAGATGAAGGGGGCATTGTGGAAGAGGCATTGTGGAGATGAAGGGGGCATTGTGGAAGTGGCATTGTGGAGATGAAGGGGGCATTGTGGAGATGAAGGGGCATTGTGGAGATAAACGGGGCATTATGGAAAGGGCATTGTGGAGATGAAGGGGGCATTGTGGAAGGGGCATTGTGGAGATGAAGGGGGGCTTGTAGAGTTGAAGGGGGCATTGTGGAAGGGGCATTGTGGAGATGAAGGGGGCATTGTGGAAGGGGCATTGTGGAAGGGGCATTGTGGAGATGAAGGGGCAATGTGGAAGGGGCATTGTGGAGATGAAGGGGGGCTTGTAGAGTTGAAGAGGGCATTGTGGAAGGGGCATTGTGGAGATGAAAGGGGCATTGTGGAGATAAAGGGGGCATTGTGGAAGGGCCATTGTGGAGATGAAGGGGCATTATGGAAGGGGCATTGTGGAGATGAAGGGGGCATTGTGGAGATGAAGGGGGCATTGTGGAAGGTGCATTGTGGAAATGAAGGGGGCATTGTGGAGATGAAGGGGGCATTGTGGAAGGGGCATTGAAGGGGCATTGTGGAGATGAAGGGGGCATTGTGGAAGGGGCATTGTGGAGATGAAGGGGGAATTGTGGAGATAAAGGGGGCATTGTGGAGATGAAGGGGCATTGTGGAAGGGGCATTGTGGAGATGAAGGGGATTCCAGCCTACCATTGGCTGAGATGTGTGCTTACTCACCTCCCAGCCAATCAGCTTCATGCTGGGGGAAGACAAAACCCGTTAATAACTGATCAGGCATCAAGAAGGAGGTATCTTTGCCATGCAGAGGTGACAGCGGTGGCGGCGGTAGCATCTTTACCATATGATATTTAATAAAAATATTCAATGCTTGGACAGCAGCATCTACAGTCTTCTTTGGGGATGATCTATTATTCTTATATATATATATAGTTACCATCTATTCATCTTCCCTCAAATTATTTATTGGAATTGGAATGCCAGCACATATTAAAAAACAAACAACTGGATTACATGTCTTTAATGTGGACTTCTTGGATTTCGTTTTACAGGTTCTTCTTTTACAACAGATGAAGACAGAAGAGAAGATAGAAGATGAAGACAAAGAAGTAAGATGACAGAAGACGGACAGTGGATTACAGGTAAATGTTATACAGTTCTGGGTGTTAGGCTAGTTTTAGTTAGTATTGCTGCACTTCATTGCTAGGAGTAGTGCATAGTTAGCGTTTGGGAGGGTGACTGAGTGTTTAGCTATTTAGTGTGGGTATTAGGAACTTAAAACACATGATGGGCGTTTGGCCACAAGTCCGTTTATGTGGCCCAACGTTCATCATGGTTTCAGTTGGTAGGACATTTGGATGCCAATTTAGACACATTTTTTTCTACAGTCAATTGCCAAGTTTGCCCTACCAGCTGAATTGAGGCCTTAATCTCAACAGAAGATCATAATAATCACAAGGAGTAACTTCTGTGTGTAAGCCAATTCTCCAGAATTAGCCTATTACTCGTACAGAATGTAATGTCCATGGAAGCAGAAATGATCCTGTATTGTAGAACTAAAGGACCCCAAACTATTTCCACAGAAACATAAATTTTCAATGCGTTGGAGACATCTCTAGTATCCACAGAGTTAAAGGAGCATTAATGCTAAAATATCCATACTTAAATGAAAAAAATATTTTTAACACTTTAAGTGCTAGAGGGGTGCCACTCCTTGAATGAGAAAGATGTTTCATTTTGGAGACCACTCTAGCTTTCCAGGAGTTAAAAGCCCAATTTAAATCCATGGGATTCATTTGGATTGTTAGCTCCTTTGGACAGGGTCCTTTTCCCAATGTGTTATTTCCTTAGCTGCACTTTTTACCCTTGTTAATAATACAATGATTGCAATTTAGCTGGATGCTCTTAACTCTGTCCTGTGTTTCTATATTGTACCATTTCTACCGTAAAATCTCGGGTATAATACTCACAATTTTACCCTCTTCACCTCATGTGAAGTGGGGGGTGCGTATTATACACAAGAGTTTTCAAATAAAGTAAAAAATTGAGGCTGGTAGATAGCTTCCCTCCCTCCCCCAGCGATATTCACGCTGAAAATAAGACCTACTAGTTTAAATGTAAGTCCCCGCTGAGAAGAGCAGGCATACCGGTATGTAAAGCTTCAGTGCGGGTGGTATGCTTCCATTTGCCGCCCTCTTCCTTCAATGGCCTTTCAGGACCTTCCACCTATGGAATTGCCCTGTGACGACCTTGAGATCCTCACAGGGCATTGGCTGCAGGTCCTGAAAGCCAATTGAAGGAAACGGGTGGCACATGCAAGCATGCCGCCCACACTGAAGCTTTACATACCGGTACGCCTGCTCTTCAAAAGATGAGGACTTCAGCAGGGACTTGCATTTAAACTAGTAAGTCTTATTTTCAGAGCGGATATCGCCAGGGGAGGGAGGGAAGTCACCTACCAGCCTGTCAGCCTTAACCCTTTGAGACACTCAAAAGGTTAAAAAAGAATTCAGTAACTGGGAAAACAAGGGTGCGTATTATACATAGGTACTCTTGTTTTGCCCTAAAATCTTAGGCATAATATGCACCTGCTTATTATACACAGGTACGTATTATACCTGAGATTTTACGGTATTTCTGTAAAGTGCTGTGTACATATATGGTATATATAAATAAACATACATACATACATACATTTATGGGCATTTTCATTTGTCATCTATGCTGCAGTTAGTTTTCCACAGAATTGTGCCAACTCATCTTAGTACATAGGTCTCAAAGGGTTAAAATGAACAGCTCTTCTGATAGACAACTTTGTAAGTTGAATAAAAATATCACCAATGAGGCCAAGATGAAAACACTGTTTAAAGAACAACTAAAAGTCTTGTAAACCAGAAATGGCATTTCTTACAACTTATCTTAATGTCTTAACCCTTTGAGTAGGGTGACCAGACCTCACCTTTCAGCAGAGACATATATGAAAAATGCATACTGCAGGGCTGCATTGATTTCAGTGCAGTCCTGAAATATGCCTATTTCCTATGTGTCACCAGTAAAAGGGGAGGTCTCATCAGCCTACCTTTGAGTGCCAGAGACGTATCCAGCGCATTGCAATGCAATGTGTTGGATACTTCTCTGGCACTCAAAGGGTTAAGGACCAGGTGTGTGCAATGTATTGCTCTGCAGTGCGTTGCAGCCCCTCTGGTCTTCAAGGGGTTAAAGGAATGCTAACACCTCCCAATAATAGAGCCTCCTTTATCTTTATCTGCAGAACATCATATCGGCCACTAGGAATCAGTTCTACTAGGATTGGTTCCCCAAAATGAACCTTTAATTAGTAATGAAAATCATGATCATGGGGGCAGACATTATTCATTGTTGCAGGACTCCATGATACAAAACTTCTCCTACTGAGGTCTTCCTAGGAAGAAAAGAAGGTTTCAGTGGAAGGCATTTTGGTTCATTGAGTCATGGAAACAAAGAATCATAGCATAGCATAGCACTTTTTGTTGAGGACTCCAAGGAGAGGGGAGTCCTGTGGTGCCTCTTGGGGAGATAAATTATGCCTTTTGCATTGAAAAGGGGTGGGGTTTAATCAAAAGTAGGGGCGGGACTTATAAAACATTAAAAAAATAGGTGGAATAGGCTGGAGAAGGAGGAGAATAGGGCAAGGAGTGGGAGGAACAGATCGGGAAGGAGCACAAGTGGGCAGAGTTTCATTTGAAACTTCCCACATCCGGAGTATCAGGCTCTGCCACGGAGACCCGGTCATCAACAGCATAAGCCGGAGTCTCCAGGGCAAATCCGGAGAGTTCACAGCTATGGTCATGGCTGTCACCATGGACATAATATCCAATGTTAACAATATATATAGTGCCAGTCCACAGAGAATTGATTCATAGTGTCCTTTAGGATTTTTTTAAGATTGAAGGTGTTATGATAAATTACATGCGTGATCCTATCAATAATGCTGAAGACTAGCAGTTGGCCGACTTCCATTGGCCAGCTGAGGATGAAAGAAGCCATAATCCGTCAACTGCTGCAAAGCCACAGGTTGCACATTCCTCCTCTATACAATTATACTGAACCCTTTCTTTGAACAGAATCACACTGCACAGCAATGAAGCTGGTCACTTGAGATTCAAGGCAATACTTGTTGTTTTTACACAACAATTTAATGTGATTTTAATGTAGCTCATTAAACATTGAAGAATACTGTGGATTCTGCAACAAATGATCCCATGCATTCCGTGCTAATATGACTAAATATCAACTCCCACTATGTAGGCTACATTATACAAGGATAAACGGTAATGATAGCATTCTGGAAGCATCCACAGCTGTGTAGCACTGCTGAGATGCTGAACAAATAAATTGGTGGCAGTCTATTACCAATATCTAGACATCTTCAGTATATAATGAGGATAATTAATAGCTATAATGAATGCAATGGGGCATATTTATAAAGTGAAATGAGGAGAAATTATGGAGCCAAAAAAACTGAAACATATGTAACAAATAAAAATGTCATATTCATTCAAAACAGGCTTTAACCCCTTCGATGCTACTATAATAGAGATCATTGATGTAACAAAAATGCTGCTATTCCCCCTTCAACTCTGTTGAGGTGCCCCCAGACTTGTTCCACTGTTCACTGGTTGTCACAGAATTACACATACACTGTCTGACCCCAGGTTTGTACCACTGGTAGACACAGTCACAGCGATGCAGATACAGTGACTGACACCCAGCCTTATTCTCACCCTGCCCCTTTGTGAGAAAATGTTCCCAGGTATGGTGAGTACCAATGGGCTTTCAGACTGTGTATATGTGCTTCTGTAACTACCAGCTGACAATGGAATAAGGCTGGGTGTCAGTCACTGTATCTGCATCGCTGTGACTGTGTCTACCAGTGGTACAAACCTGGGGTCTAACACCAAAAAGGTTAAAGCAAACTTGCCACCTTAAGACATGTTTAGTTTGTTTTAAAGAAAAGTAAATCTGCCTTTATGTTGTACTTGCCATTTTTGTTTGCAAATGAAATCATTTTTGAGATATTACTATTTATGATTTGGTGGCACAGTGTGGCATTTTATGTTAATTCCATGTTCAATATGCTAATTAGATATGTTCAGAACCAAAATGATTACTCTCTGTGCTATTAGAACTGACCCCTGAGTTTGTGGTTTTGTGTGTGTGCGGGGGCTCTACCTAGATTCAGTCATTGCACAATGACAGGCATGCACAAATCCACCAGCACAGTTAGATTCCTCTCTGGTACACAGTGGGTTAATGTGAGCAAGCCAAGACCACTTTCTTTATTGCATGCACAGGAAAATGGAGTAATGTTATGTCCATTTCTTCTAATTCTTGTTTAGAACATGGCATTAAACACGGCATAGAGGGTAGAGGAATAAAATGCCCATACATTTTCACAACACCTTCAGCTTAGCGTAATCAACCTTAAAGAGAGAGTAATATTTCATTTATGTAATCTATAATTTTGTAGGTATTAAGTAAATAAACCAAAGCATTGATGTCTTTTTGCAATAACTTTCATAGTTTAAGAGTAATCTCAATCTAATGTTTACCCCTCCAGCCCTTTTAGCTATGTCAGCGCTCTCTCTGTCAGAATTGGATTCTGCTCTGCGGCCAGATGGTTCGTCTGAAGAGACAAAATAACAGTACATACAATGGTAATCTTCATGACAATGGTCTACAAAGTGGCCACGGTTTGAGTACACAGACTGTTGTCATGAAGATTTCCTTTGTATCCACTGCTATTTCAGCACTCCAGACGAGCCGTCCTGTCCGCAGACCAGTCTGACAGATAGAGTGCTGACGTAGCTAAAAGAGGCGGGAGGGGTAAACTTTAGATCAAGATTACTCTTCAACTATGAAAGTTATTGAAAAAAGACATTTATGTTTTGGTTTATTTTTTTAATACCTACAATGTTATGGCCTACATAAATTAAGTATTACTATCCCTTTAAGGGAAGAGTTCTAATTGGAAAAAAGTTAGTAAATAAACTATCTTACAATCAGATGTTTAGTAGAAGACTCGTATGGTTTTAGATTATCTTTGAAATTAACTGAACTTGAAGGGATTCAACAAAGTGCAGGATGGAAGTGCATTTGCAATAAATGCTTTGGAGACATATATAGCATCTAAGGGGTTAAATGATGTCCAATAAATGGGTCATTAAACTGGTAAATAACTAGCCTCCATAGACCAGGGGCATTAGGATTGTTCTGGGCACATCCACGATGTGGCCAACACAGCTGAATCTCCCCACAGGACTTAGTGGTCTAGGCAGTTGTCTATTTTGTCTAATGGGAAATCTGGCCATGACTGCATGTGGACCTGCCCAGTAAAGCTAAAGCACCCCTCAGGACTTGGTTGTCGAGGGAACTGCCTACTTTGTCTAATGGGAAATCTGACCATGATTGCATGTGGACCTGTCCAGTAAAGCTAAAGCGCCCCTCAGGACTTGGTTGTCGAGTGAACTGCCTACTTTGTCTAATGGGAAATCTGACCATGATTGCATGTGGACCTGTCCAGTAAAGCTAAAGCGCCCCTCAGGACTTGGTTGTCGAGGGAACTGCCTACTTTGTCTAATGGGAAATCTGACCATGATTGCATGTGGACCTGGCCAGTACAGCTCAGGTGCCCCTCAGGACTTTGTGCTCTAGACAGTTGCTTAATTTGTCTAATGGGAAATCTGCCTCCGATTGCATGTATTAACTTGATGAATAAGGCCCTTTATGTCTGTAGGGGTTTAGGAAGCACATGTTTTTTGGAATAGTTTAGCTATTTATTTAACCCCTTGAGTTCCAGAAGGGTATCCGAACATTGCAAAGCAAAGCTCTGACACTCAAAACATTTTTTAAGTTTTCTTTATTAGTAGTTGGTCTAGAATCCACTTTTGAGACGTAGGGCAAGTGTAGACAATCTCCCATCATCCTCCTCCATCACGGATGGACTGGAGCTATAATCTGGCAACAGCTAGAGGGCCTTACATTGCCCACCCCCAAAAAGGATTTCCCGCTAAGCATTAATCAATAGTTACATTACCACAGTTCATCTCTACTCATTATCTGTTGTTTATAAGGCTTACACATTTTAATCCATCCCTTGGAGACTTGTTTTTAATGCTGCTGATTTGCCTAATGGCTCTTAATGGTGGTCTCATTCTGGTTAAAGAACTGCACCCTCCAGTGAATGAAATCATCATAATGATGGCGAATAAAAGCATCATCTTTTCATACACTTTACAGGAGGGAGGAATATGAGTGCTAAGGAAGGTCTATTGAATGCATTAGCAAGAGTCTAGCCAGGCATAAGTTACCTAGCGGTTACTTCAATGGGATGCAAATAAGAACTCTGAAGACAAAGGGCATTAGGGCAAATCTACGAGTTTATCAGTGCAGCTATCCTGGCATTAGCCTCTAATGCCAGTAACTGTACTTCAGGGTGTACCCAACAATGTATGAGTGCTGCAGTGCATAACGGCAGCCAACTTCTGCCATTGTTAGAACTTTGTTGCCAACATTCCACTTACTCCAGCCTAATAGCATGTGCAGGAAAGTGGAGTAATAGTATACAGCTTCCTCTGTGCCTTGGTTAATCTGTTGAGGACCAGAAGCGTGGGTAATGCATTGCATTGAGCACCACCTATCCCCAAACACCCAGAGAATGCCCCACTGCCTTTCCTTTGGCATAAATTGTGTTAAAGCGGAACTTTCACCTATTAATTAGTTGCCATGCATTCATTAAGCATATGGAGACTAGCTTGAAAATACGTGTCTTACCTATAAAAAGTGGCAGATTCTAAAGAAATCTTTACTTTTTGGAGACTGAAGGCAAGGTTAATGCAGTCTGCGCCGTCTGTCCATTTCGGTTACCTTGTGGCACGCTGCAATGCTTTACAGGAGACCAGGACTGACGGCGCAGGCATGCAGACAAGATGTCTGTGCTGTTACCTGGCTTACGGTCCCCAAAGGGTAAAGATCTCTTTAGAATCTGCCACTTTTTGTAGGTAAGACACGTATTTTCAAGTTAGTCACCATATGCTTAATGATTGCATGGCGACTTATTAATAGATGAAAGTTCCACTTTAAGGGGAATTTTGGCAGTAAATTGATGTTTTGCTGGCATAGATTAACAAATTACATTAGCTCTGTTGCTGATAAAATCAGGGTGCTCATTCCTATTACAGAACTCACATCTGTATATAATAAAAACAAAAAAAGGCACTCAGATTATGTAACAGGTATTAAAGGGGTATTGCCTTCTAGAAGGAAAAAAAATATATTTCTTAACCCATCGAGGACCAGAAAAGGAATGAGTTGCACACTGGTCCTTTTGGGGTTAAAAATTGCAGTATTGTGGACATTATCCATTAGACAGATACATTAAAATATCAGGTATAATCCACACCTGTGTATAATAAGCAGGTGTAAATTATACCCAAGATTTTATGGTAAAACAAAAGTGCCTATGTATAATACGCACCCTTGTTTTTCCTCCCTTTACCTACCAAAAAAAGGAGTTTCTGGTCTACTTCCCTTATTCCATCCAACTCAATATGCTGCCACATTCCCCTATCTCTACTCACCCCCTCTGAAGGCATGTGGGATATCTGTGCAGCAGGCAGCATGCTTGCATGTTCTGCCCACTTCCTGCATCCCTGTTTACGACCTGTGTTAATTCAATATAATGCTAGTGCCCTTTGAGGACCTGAAGTTCCTCGCAGGGTACTACTGTAGATCCAGTGCATAGACCTCTGTGCACTGAAATACAGTAGTGCCCTTCAGGTCCTCAAAGGGCACTTCCATTATCTTGAATTAACACAGGTAATCACAAGGGGATGTGGGAGGCAAATGCCACCAGAGGGGGAGAGCAGACTGAGGGGAAGATGAAAGTATATTGGGGTGGAGGGGTGGAGGTAGGAGGGGAGCAGACTTGATGATATATATTTTCTCTCTCTTGTGTATAATACGCACCCCCAAGTTCACATATGGTGAAAAGGGGCAAAATTGTGAGCATTATACATGAGACTTTACAGTACATAGCTTAGGAGATATTGAAACTGTTTTCCTGAAAATTGATCAATCTGAATGTAGCACTATATGGCAATTAAAGGGATAGTAATACTTAACTATTTGAGTGCCAGAGGGGTATGCTATGCATTGCTTTGCAATGTGTTGCGTATCCCTCTGGCACTCAAAGGGTTAAATTTGTCATAATTGCATCTTGTAGTGCTTGTAAAAAGAAATTAAATGCCCCCCAGTGCCATCTCTCAAACCTTTATGGTTTGAGAGATATTCGTTTTCAAAGTCCCCCCCCCGACGTCAGCATTCTAGCTGACTGCAGGGGAATCCAGTCCTGGGACCAGCCGGTGGCTCTGCAGCAGCACACGTATTGCAAACCAAGCACACGTAGAAGACTGTTCTAGTGAAGGATTTATTATGCAATAAAGTGATGCTGAAGAGCCTCCGCGGTCCCAGGACCGGATTCCCCTGCAGTCAGCTAGAAAGCTGACGTCAGGGAGGAGGAACTTTGAAAAGGATTATATCTCTCAAAACATAAAGGTCTGAGAGATGGCACTGGGGTCATTTAATTTCTTTTTTTTAAGCACTACAAGATGCAATGTTAACAAATTTAAGTATTACTATATGTATATATTTTTTCCCATACATAGATCTCTTATGTACCATTAGTCTTGGGGGGTCTTTTTTGTTGGTGAATAGTATTGAAGCACTCCTCATTTTAAGGATTGCTTGGTTGTTTGTTGTTTATTTCACCCACAATTTATCCCTTATTAGTTCTTCCTATTCTTGTCTAGTTGATTTGTTTATCCTATAGCCTTTAGATGAGGCGCGGCAGAATTTTTTATATTCTTTTCTCTCTCTCTCTCTCTCCTGGCTCTCTCTCCCCTGTCTCATTCTCTCCTGGCTCTGTCTGTCTCCTGGCTCTCTCCTGGCTCTCTCTCTCATGGCTCTCTCTCTCTTTCTCGTGGCTCTCTCTCCCCTGGCTCTCTTTTGCCTGTCTCTCTCTCCCCTGGCTCTCTCTCCTGACTCTCTCTATCTCCTGGCTCTCTATCATGGCTCTCTCTCTTTCGTGGCTCTCTCTCGCCTGGCTCTCTCTATATCCTGGCTCTCTCTCCCCTGGCTCTCTCTCTCCCCTGGCTCTCTCTCTCCTGACTCACTCTCCCCTGGCTCTCTCTCCCCTTGCTCTCTCTCTCCCCTGGCTCTCTCTCCCCCCTGGCTCTCTCTCCCCTTGCTCCCCCCCCAGCTCTCTCTTTCTACTGGCTCTCTCTCCCAGGCTCTCTCTCCCCTGGCTCTCTCTTTCATGGCTCTCTCTCCCCTGTCTCTCTCTGTCCTGGCTCTCTCCCCTGGTTCTCTCTCTCTCTCTCCTGGCTCTCTCTCCCCTGACTCTCTGTCCTCTGTCTCTCTCTCTCCCCTGGCTCTCTCTCCCTTGTCTCTCTCTATCTTTCCTGGCTCTCTCTCCCCTGGCTTTCCCTCTCCTGGCTCTCATTTCCCTGGCTCTCTCTCTCCTGGCTCTCTCTCTCTCCTGGCTCTCTCTCCCCTGGCTCTCCCTCCCCTGGCACTCTCTCCCCTTGCTCTCCCTCCCCTAGCTCTCTCTCCCCGGCTCTCTCTCCCCTACTCTCTTTCCCACGTCTCTCTCCCCTGGCTCTCTCTCTCTCTCCTGGCTCTCTTACCCCTGACTCTCCCTCCCCTGGCTCTCTCTCTTCTGGCTTTCTCCCAACTGGCTCTCTCTCCACTGGCTCTCCCTCCCCTGGCTCTCTCTCCCCTGGCTCTCTCCCCTGGCGCTCTCTCTCTCTCCTGACTCTTTCTCCCCTGGCTCTCTGTCTCCTGGCTCTCTCTCCACTGGCTCTCTCTCCACTGGCTCTCCCTCCCCTGGCTCTCTCTCCCATGGGTCTCTCTCTTCTGGCTCTCTCTCTCTCCTGGCTCTTTCTCCCCTGGCTCTCTGTCTCCTGTCTCTCTCTCTCTCTCTCTCCTGACTCTCTCTTTCTCCTTGCTCTCTCTCTTCTGGCTCTCTCTCCCTGGGTCTCTCTCCCCTGGCTCTCTCTCCACTGGCTCTCCCTCCCCTATCTCTCTCTCCCCGGTTCTCTCTCCACTGGCTCTCCCTCCCCTGGCTCTCTCTCTCCCCGGTTCTCTCTCTTTTGGCTCTGTCTCCCCTGGCTCTCTCTCTCCTGGCTCACTCTTCCCTGGCTTTCCCTCTCCTGGCTCTCTCTCCCCTGGCTCTCTCTCTCCTGGCTCACTCTCCTCTGTCTCTCTCTCTCCTGGCTCATTCTCCCCTGGCTCTCTCTCCCCTGGCTCACTCTCCCCTGGCTCTCTCTCTCCTTGATCTCTCTCCCCTGGTTCTCTCTCTTCAGGCTCTCTCTCCCCTTGATCTATCTTTCATGGCTCTCTCTCCCCTGGCTCTCTCTCTCTCCTGGCTCGCTCTCCCCTGGCTCTGTCTCCTGGCTCACTTTCCCATGGCTCACTCTCCCCTGGCTCTCTCTTTGCTGGCTCTCTCACTTGGCTCTCTCTCTCCTGGCTCTCCCTCCCCTGACTCTCTCTCCCCCGGCTCTATCTCTCTCCCCCGGCTCTCTCTCCCCTGGCTCTCTCTCCCCTGGTTCTCTCTCCCCTGGCTTTCTCTCTCCTGACTCTCTCTCCCTCGGCTCTCTCTCCCCTGGCTCTTTCCCCTGGCTCTCTCTCCCCTAGCTCTCTCTCTCCTGGCTCTCCCTCCCCTGACTCTCTCTCCCCCGACTCTATCTCTCTCCCCCGGCTCTCTCTCCCCTGGCTCTCTCTCCCCTGGTTCTCTCTCCCCTGGCTTTCTCTCTCCTGACTCTCTCTCCCTCGGCTCTCTCTCCCCTGGCTCTCTCTCCCCTAGCTCTCTCTCTCCTGCTACTGAGCTAACCACGGAGGTATTGTAGCAGAGAAGCGTCTATACAGAAGTATTTTTTGTGAAAGATGCACTTGGATGCCTGCATTAACCCTTTAACATACAACTCTTATCGTCCTTATCCTTGCAGCATCAAAGTGCCCACATTAAAACATCACCCTTTGAGGATCAAATGTATGTGCTCACCCCTTTGGCCCTTCAGAGGTTAACAAAAAGAAAACAGGTGAAATTCAGGAGAATAAGAGCCATGGGAAATAATGAAAATAAGAATATTTTACATTGGTCCAAAACATCTCCACACCTGTGTAAGAAGTACCACAACAGCCGGGTCCATCTCAGAACTTATCATTTAGTGAACCCAGGGATCTGGAACATCTCAGCATTCTGTGCTTGTTCTAGATGAGACGTCTCCTCTGTGACTGCTGCAGTCTGGAACAAATGTGGCTTCTCAGCTGTTGTTGAACTACAGCTCCCATCATCCCCTTTTCAGCCTCCCACCAGCCAACTGAAGAGGATGGGAGCTGTAGTCCAACTTATTTACAGTCTCTGGCAGTTAAAGAGTAAAGCTCACTCCATGTTAACTCTTTGCATTGTAGGGATGGGTTGTGCAATGTATTACAGTGACAAAATCCTTCTGAAACTCAAAGATGATGTGGTTAGCACAGTAGCAGGGGAGAGAGAGCCAGGGGGGAGAGAGAGCCGGGGGGAGAGAGCCAGGGGAGAGAGAGACAGAGGAGAGAGAGAGCCAGGGGAGAGAGAGCCAGGGAAGAGAGAGAGCCAGGGGAGAGAGAGCCAGGGGATAGAGACAGGGGAGAGAGAGCCAGGGGGGAGAGAGAGCCGGGGGGAGAGAGCCAGGGGAGAGAGAGACAGAGGAGAGAGAGAGCCAGGGGAGAGAGAGCCAGGGAAGAGAGAGAGCCAGGGGAGAGAGAGCCAGGGAAGAGAGAGAGCCAGGGGAGAGAGAGCCAGGGGATAGAGACAGGGGAGAGAGAGCCAGGAGAGAGAGAGCCAGGGGAGAGAGAGAGCCAGGGGAGAGAGAGACAGGGGATAGAGACAGGGGAGAGAGAGCCAGGGGAGAGAGAGCCAGGGGAGAGAGAGCCAGGGGAGAGAGAGCCAGGGGATAGAGACAGGGGAGAGAGAGCCAGGAGAGAGAGAGAGCAAGGGGGAGAGAGAGCCAGGAGAGAGAGAGAGAGACAGGGGAGAGAGCAAGGACCAAGAGAGCCAGGAGATAGAAAGCCCCAGGAGAGAGAGAGCCAGGGGAGAGAGACCTGGGGAGAGAGAGAGCCAGGAGAGAGAGAGCCAAAAGAGAGAGAGAGAGCAAGGAGAAAGAGAGAGCCAGAGGAGAGAGAGCAAGGAGAGAGAGAGCCAGGAGAGGGAGAGCCAGAAGAGAGAGAGAAAGGGGAGAGAGGGCCAGGGGAGATAGCACCAGGGGAGAGATACAAGGGAGAAAGAGCCAGGAGGGAGAGAGAGCCAGGAGGGAGAGAGAGCCAGGGGAGAGAGAGCTAGGGGAGAGAGAGAGCTAATGCAGACCCCTAAGTGCAGATGATGCTATCGATGACATATATTAGTGGAGCTGCACTTGTGAATTTGTACACTTATCCCAATATATTTCCTGATATGCAGGTTTATTTGTTTTTTGTTTTTTTATTGTTTGTCTTTTCTAATTGAAGTTGGTCTTTGTGCCTTTAAGAAAATTATGTAATCTATAAAATGAACTGGAGGTATCCTGGAGAAAACCAATAAAACCATGAATGAGAAATAAAAGTTGTCATTGAGCCAATCAACCATGACTATTATTTCCTGCCCTGAACTTCAATTTACCTCTCCTGTTCAGGCCTCTGGCTATGCCTTTCTTGAAAACAAGAAGGCTGATGTACAAAGAAGAACTGGAGGTTGTGATGCATTACACTGGTGACACTGCTACCTTTCAATGGTCAAAAAGTGCCATTTCAATCAATGAGAATTTTTTTCTCTTCTTTGGTGTAGTTGGTTTGCTCCAGAATTGCTGTACATGGGTTGAATGTATGAATTTTCCAGTTCAGCATCACTGGCACTGGCCTTTAATACCAGTGACTGCATTTCAATGTACGAGCACTGCAGTGCATGTGGGAGGACAGTCTTCAGTAGCCCCACACAACAGCCCATTAACATTAACAGGGTTTGTCCTCCTCTTGGCTCATGTAATGTTAGGAGTAGGAGTTCTGGTGCATGTAGCTTAGTAAATTGAAGTTAGGGAGCTTCAAGGACAAAATAAATTATTCCAGTGCCCGATTTAGAGAGGAGTCACCATTTTATAATCACTCCTTTAATTATTTATTTATTTTTACATATGGCCCTCATTTGCCAGTTTTAAAAAACCCTGAGCCCCCCCCTACGAAATTGTCAATGGAGACCGCAAATATATATAGATATTTAGAATCCTCTTAAGTTCTGTTGAAGCCCTTCTTTTCTTCCATTCCAATTTACGTGAAATAACTCAAATTTATATGTAATGCACCCAGGAGAGGCTCCCCACCCCCCAGACCATCTCACCACAGTATTAAATAGGTTGCTTCCTTTAAAACCGAGGCTGCTGGAAACTCTAGGTGAGGCCCTCTGAAACAGGAGGTCCCCAGGGAACAACAACAGGTAAAAACATGAAGTAAAATGCCTCTGGTACATTCAAAGCTGGATGACTTAAGTTTACATTGAGACACCTATTCAAAACAGGCCGATAGGGATACAGAGTAGAATTACTATACATTTACCATCCTTTTTCCACTAACCCAGAAAAGCAATCTGCCTGGATCATTCATCTGTTCAGGACTATAAGTTCAAACATCCCAGATAATCAAAAGAGGGCTGGGATGTTGGGAGTTGCAGTTCTGCAGGGCTTGAGGGCCTTGGGTTGCCCATCCTTTGTATAAATTATATCCTAGCCAGGGGAATGAATGCTTGAAAAACCACATATTTCTCCATGAAACATTTCTGCCTCTACAAGCCACTTATAAAGATGTACATTTTACAGAAGGAAAAAAAATAGCTAACTTATTGAAGCTACAAAACCTACAAAACTCCTCTAGTCATCACAGAATAAAAGAAGCTGCGCAACTCTAATTAGAGACCAAGAGCTAAAAACCGAGCCTGTCAGGAGAATAGTTGGGGGTAAGATATAAAACAAAGAAAACGATTACCCTTCTAATGATACAGCTGCTAGGTGAAGTGGCAAACTTATAATCTTGCCATCATGTTAAGGAAGAAGCTCCAGTCATATCTAAGTTAGAATGTTCTCTAATCTTTGCCTAACTGTGCTATAATTGTGCCTTTGTTTGAATTGCAGGTATAAAAGATTTATAGAGTATGGCTAATGTATCTGGCCTAGCGATATCAATTTGCAGGGTTAATTAAAGGATCTTTTGAATATGGTAACTTCTTTGTCACAGTCCTTCAGGGAACCATATTTAACAGTTAGAGAAGTGTTAGCATAAGAGACCAAGCTTTGGAACTAGTTGGCAGATCTACAAAAAGGTTTCTTCATGGGCAAGGTGTAAAACAGGGCTAGATCTCCCAATAGGCAGAGTAGGGGACTTCCTAGAGCTCCACATTTGGATGGGTGCCTCAGCTGAATTGTGGATGTGGCCAGTGCAATCTCAATCTTGCACCAGTTTTACATAACATTTACAGCCTTTTATTTAATCCTTTAGATGCTATTGAGAACTCTAATGCACTGTACCCAATGGCTTAAAACTTTCATTTTGTCTTTGCTTGTTGTAGAGGAAGGGTATTTTCTATGCCAGAAAATAATGGATGGGACTGGGGCAGGCCATGTGAGGAACTGGGGTGTGGCTATGGGTGGAACTAATGACACTTAGGGTGCCTTGCCTAGGAGAGCCTGGGGTGTAAATCAGGGCCTGGTTGTAAAAGTAGGCACAGTAAAGGAAATCAATTATATAAAGCAGGGCCGTTCAACTATAGACCCCAAGGGCCACCAACAGGACAGAATTTAAGGATTTCCCTTATTAAGCATTCAAAATGAATGAACCACTTATTAAATCACCTGTGCTTAATCAGGAAAATTCTTACATCATGGACTGTTTGTGGCCCTTGAGGACTGAACTTGGACAGACCTGGTATAAAGGTATGATTTATAGCAAGGGCTCGTCTCAATCAATATGTTATTGACAAGGCTAGAGGAGCACTTAGACAAGGCACCCAAGATCCTCTTAGCCACACCCACTCCCCTACTCCTCATTTGACTCCACCCTGAGCCCCATCCACTTTTTTCTGGCACAGAAATGACCCTTCACCTACAACATAAAAACAATTATTTGGAGAACTGACTACTAGCAAGTGCAACCAATGGGTTAAATAATGACTGGTAAAATGGTGCAAAAAATTAACTTCATAAAGGAAAAGCAGGTTCTGACCACACTCACAACTCAGAATGTTGGTGTGGTCAGCACAGTTGAGGCACCCTTCAAAAATTGGCACTCTAGATAGTTGTCTACTTTGCCTAACGGGAAATCCAGCCCTGTCAATTGATTGCCAATCAATCTGCTGAGAAAAGTGTTTGAAATTGGAGGTTAAATCCTGGTTATATGTAAGAATAGACACAGATTGGAGATAAAAGTAAAATATCAGGTAGCGTCTCTGGCAAGGGTATGCAACATTTGGCTCTCCACCGATTGGCTATTTTGGAGACCTAAACCACTGATCTATGGTTTCACAGCTTAAGCAAATAGATCTTGAGGCTGATGTACTAAATGAACTGGAACAATTCTAGGAAAACCAGCACACCATATCAAACAGACAAAACTTCCCACTGATTTACACAGTGTTTTTAAAAGCTCTATTTCAATGAATGGGTATTTTTAAATTTTTATTTGTCCCATGTGTTGGAGGTGGTTTGATCCAAAACTGCTCAGTTCAGCCTTCCCCTCCTTCTTGTCCCTGTACTGTATTCCATTTGCTAAGGAGCGATTAAAGCAAAACTAATGCATTATAAGTTCTTCCAGTGATACAGTTTCAATCAGGGACATCTTTACATATTATACATAAGAACAAAGTATATCAGTGTTAAACTGAAAGCTAAATGTTCTACTTAATAGAAACAACATTTCCTCCTTGTCATCTATGTTTCAGTCCCTGCAAAAGCAAGCAGTTTAGGTCACAAAACATTTGTTTGTACTTACATGCATTGCTATTCCTGGTTACTGTCATTTTAAAGCAAACAAACACTAGCATAGATAATTGCTTTTTTTTTTTTTTTTTTTTTTTGTGAAAGTATTTTACCAGGAAGAATACACTGAGATTGTCTCTCATTTTCAAGTAAATTCTGGACTCATTTTATCTACCTCAGAAGGGTGAAAGGCTGAGCTGACCTTGCTAGAACCTGCGACCTTGAACAGATTCTACAGGTGATGTATTAATCAGCTAGTTAAAATAAGAATTCCTAAATTCCCATGTACTTGAGTAGAGTTTGTTAACCCCTTGAGTGCTAGAGAGGTCTCCAATGCAGCCCAGTTTTATTTAACAGGAACTTTTATTTTCCCCTATTGTGCAATTGGTTTACTCCAGTTTACTTTAGAAAATATGGACCAATGTCTATACACATATTTTAACCCTTTGAGTACCAAAAAGGTATCCAATGCATTGCATCGCACTTCACTGGATACCTCCCTGGCACTCAAAGGGTTAATATAAGATTTTTCTACTGAGTAAAACAAGTATACAACCACTGTTGGGGATGCTTCCGTTCAAAAGTTATTACAACTCCAAAATATTTACAATCAAACTGTAGGGTATAGTATCATTACCAAGTAACTCTATTGCCATTGTTGTCTATTAAAAAATGTGGAGACAACCAAAATAATTCAATAGACAGCAACAGGAAAATACAGTTTTGTTAGTCAGGTCACCAGGTTCATGGCTTTTGAATGAAGCATCCCATAAGCAACAGTATGTATCCATTATAAAATATTACTATTCCTTTAACTGATCTATTTTGGAATATGGGTATATAAGCTTTCTTTTGCAGTATCCATATTTCAGTGATGTGTGCTTTGTTGCCAAAACCAAATAACTGTCATCTATTTTCTGGTGATTATTGTATGACTTGAAGCAACATGCTTCTGAATCACTCAGATTTGGAAAGGGGATAGAAGATTGGTATATTAATACACTGTAACCCTAACATATCCTTCCTGTTTCATCCCTGCAGATCTCATATTGGAGCACAGCACTAGGATAAAGATTTCTTAGCATGCAGGTCGCATGGAGGATTTAAGGATTATGGGTCTTCTAGCAAGTTATTAAAAAGATCATTTGGAATTACATTCACCTCAAGCAGGATGCATATTGTGTGTGCTCATTTCAGTTCTGATATATATATTTAGATGCAATGATATGGATGGCGTATCTCACTGTTATAAAAGACTTAACATTTTCTACAGAATCTATTTCATTAAAAACATAATACAACATTCTAATATTCTAATATGATATAGAGGTATTTCACAGAAAAGGATATTTTGCAACACCCACATGCTAACTAAAGTAGACACACGCACACAATACACATGCAGACACACACTCACTACACAAACATACACACAGGCATGCACACAAATGTTCTCACTCACATGCACACTACATATGCAGACACCAACACATACTCATCTCTCTCTGTCTCTCTTTCTGTCTCTCTCTCTCTGTCTCTCACACACACACACTACACATGCAGGCACAATCTACATGCAGAGACAAACACAAACATACATGGATACACACACCTAAATTCAGAGACACAGGCACATACATGAACACCTAATCTCTCTCACACATATACATAAACTACACACACTCTACACATGCACACATTACACACACCCTACATATTAAGACACACATGCATACTCTCAGACACACATACACTACACATGCACTTGCACACACATGCATATGCACAGACAAATGTATAAACATATAATCTCTCACACACATGTATATGCGTGCACACACACATACACTACACACTGGAGTGAATGTACAAATATAATTTGTACAAAAACAGGAACTAGAATTAATATTCTGGTGCTAAACCCACTTAATGCCAATTTACTAAGTTTCTTGTATAAAAATTCTCCTTTTATTGTCACATGCTCCAAAGAGAGGGTAGTTTTTTATGTGTATTATGTGTATTTGGGGATGCTCTTTTCCTCTTCTGTTCCTCTAAACAAGGAACAGATTGAATGTGTAACATTACTCAGTTTCTTGGCCATGGTGTAGGGCAGAAGTAAGGGTTTGCTGGCATTAAAGTATTAACAGTGATGAAATTTGTCTGCCATATAGACTGTATAAGCCATTCTCTGTACATTCTGAAGCACAGTCAGTGGCATTTGAGGAGGATTTGTACATTCACACCACTGTTTTTTCTTCAGTATATGTATAGAATATAGTGTTCTTCTCCTGTAATTAACTCCTTTTCGACCGGTCGCGTGGCTGCACAGCTTGTAGTTAAGAACCACGGGGGGGGGGGGGCGAAATGGATTCAGCGGTCCCCGAGCTGTGTGCAGCCGTGCTGGGACTCCTGAATTCCATGACATGCCAGGACCATCATGGGAATAGTAATACTTGGATATGTTACATTAAATGCTTGGACTTGTATGATACATTATTTTTTAATCATTTGTAGTTTAACCCCTTAAGGACCCATGGTGTGCCAAGACCATCATGGGTAAACTTGTGTTAAAGGGATAGTACTACTTCAAAATTACTAATCCCTGTTTTGTAGCCATTAAAAAAGAAGAAAAAATCCCCCAGTGGCATCTCTCAAACCCTTATGGTTTGAGAAATAACCGTTTACAAAGATCCCACCTCCTTCCCCATTCCCTGACGTCAGCATTCTAGATGACAGCAGGGAAATCCGGTCCCGGGACCATCGGAGGCTCTGCAGCAGAGCTGAGATTATGTTAATAAAAAAGAAATCCTTCACTTAAAAGGTCTTCTATGTGTGCTTGCAAGCCAAGCACATGTAAAAGACCTTTTAAGTGAAGTATTTATTTTTCATTAACTCGATCTCAGCTCAGCTGCAGAGCCGGGGGCTGATCCCAGGAGAGGATTTCCCTGCTGTCAGCTAGAACTCTGATGTCAGGGAAATGGGAAGGAGGGGGACTTTGTAAATGGTTATCTCTCAAACCAAAAGGGTTCGAGAGATGCAACTGGGGGCATTTTTCTTCTTTTTTTAATGGCTACAAAACAGGGATTACTAATTTTCAAGTATTACTATCCCTTTAACACAAGTTTACCCATGATGGTCTTGGCACACCATGGGTCCTTAAGGGGTTAAACTACAAAATTTGATGAAAAAATAATTTATCATGCAAGTCCAAGCATTTAATGTAACATATCCAAGTACAATTACCACAAGATTTTAAAGTGGTTTAAAAGGATTAGTTCCCTCTGCCGCTTACAAAGCAAGTCATTAGCATCCTTCATCTATGTTATTTTTTTGTGTCAACAACTTGCCTTATCTATAATTAATATCATTCAAGTTCAACCTTATTGTTTCTAGTTATGTCTACCATCATTTACTCTGTTTTTTTCTGTCTGGTCTATAGTCTAACACAAACAAATTATTTTATGTGTAATTATGGGTATAAGAAACATATGAACTGTAGTTCCAAAATAGTTTTAATTGTATGGATTGTTTCTTTGATCTACTTAAAGGAGCAGCAAACATTTATTATATAAAAAAGAGTACACTGTAGAGATTTTCCTGCTGAGTGAAACACTGGTACTTTTACAGCTAGTAACATAGTAAATTAGGTTGAAAAAACATACAAATCCATCATAATCAAAAAAAAAAAGAGAATTATATAAGCCTTTCTGCTACTCGTTTTACCTACTAATACACATATAATCCTGTATGTTCCCTCTTTCAAGAAATGCATCTAATCTTCTTTTAAATGTGTCCATTGTATCTGCCATTACCACTTCCTTGGGAAAAGTTTTCCACAATTTAACAGACCTTACTGTAAAAAAACCTTCCTTTGCTAAAGTTGAAACCTCCTTTCCTCTAATTTTAACAGGTAGTCCCTAGTTATTTGACCTTGGAATAAAAAGCTCATTAGAGAGATTCTTGCATTGATTTCTCACATATGTGTACATTGCAACAATCTCCTCTTTGTTTTTCTCTAGAGTAAATAAACCAAGTTTCTCTAGCAGTTCCTCATACGTTAGGGTGACCAGACCTCACCTTTAACCGGGGACACTTTGGAAAAAGGCATATTTCACGACTGCACTGAAATCAACTCAGCCCTGCAGCATGTATTTTTCATATGTGCCCCCGGTTAAAGGTGAGGTCTGGTCACCCTATCATACATCAAGTCCTCCATTCCCTTGATTAATTTTGATCTATCACTGTACTCTCTGAATTTATAGAATATCCTTTTTCAGAAATGGTACCCAAAACTGCACTGCATATTCAAAGTTAGGTCTTACCAATGATTTGTACAATGGCAAAAATGTTTTATACGCTCTTGCGTCAATATCCCTTTTTATGAAAGATAAGACTTTGATTTTGCCACTGCTGTTTGCTGCTGGTCACTGTTTCCAAGTTTGCAGTTTACACGAATTCCCAGGTCTTTCCCTAGCAATGAGTCCCCTAAAATGATTCCTTTAAGTACATAAGTAGCATTGGGATGTTTTCTTCCCAAATGCATAACTTTACACATTTCCACAATAAATTTCATATTCCATTTGTTTGCCCAACCTGTCATTTATGTAACCTCCCCCCCACAGAGAACAAATACCCTGTTCTGAAAGTATTACCCTACATAATTTAGTGTCATCTGCAAATATTTAAAGTTTGCTTTCTATATCTATTTCCAGGTCATTGATAAACATGTTAAAAAGCAGAAGACCAAGTACTTAACCCTGAGATACTCCACTTTCAACTATCTGTGCTGGATAATTTTCCATTTACAAGAACACACTGTTTCCCATGCTTCAACCAGTTTTCTATCCAGTTCCAAAAGTTATTCCCTACCACCAATTTCCTTATTTTATACCCCAGCCTCATGTGTTGCACTCTATCAAATGCCTTTGAAAATTACCAGTATCTAGGTGTCAGTACCTTATGTGGCGGCTGCTCAAGCCGACCGCAAGTACTTCTGGCGGCTCCAGCCGCATTACAGTCCTTTGGGGCTGCCTCCGGTGAGGCAGGCTTGTGTCAGCGTCTCAGCTGCTGGGACGCGGTGTGCGGCTCAGCAGCATCCCCTGCTGGTGGGCAGTGGCAGTCTTGTCATTCTTGGCGCACGTCCAGAGTCAGGACGTGCGCTCTATTTAAAGTGACAGCCACCTCTTGGCTGCTCCTCCTCTTCCTGTCCCTCTGCCTATTTGAACTGCCTGGACACAGGGCTTAGTTGCCCTTTCGTTTGTGTCCAGTGCAGTTCTAGTGTCTGGGCTCAGTGTATGAACTGGCTTTTCTGACTAACTGATCTGGTGCTGACCTTTGGCTCTGGCTGAGTACCCGCTCTGTGTATGACCCCTGGCTTTTTGGACATCTATTCTGGTGCAGACCTTCAGCTCTGGCAGACTAACCGCTCCGTGTGTCGTTCCCAGCTTTGGCTGACTACCCTCTACGTGTATGACCACTGGCTTGTCTGACTATCCGTTCTGGTGTTGCCCTGGGGCTCTGTCCACTGCGCACCCAGCATACCAACGCTTCAGTGGACATCCTTCCTGGTGCAAACCTGTGGCTCTGGTTGACGACCCGCTCTGTGCATGACCTCTGGCTTGTCTGACCATCCTATCTAGTGCTGACCATTGGCGTTATCTACTACCTTGCTTGTGGCCTTCCATCCAGTGGATAACCACCCCGGTGCAGGCTTGGGGCTCTGGTAGACTCCTTCCTATTGCCTCCATACGTTGCTGGTTCACTTAAGTGCGGACCTGAGACCTTGGGTACCCCTATCTCTTTCTGGCTACTCCCAGGTGCGGACCCGTGGTACTGCAGATTCTCCAGTTCCGTTGTTGGGGCACGGTTATCGAGAGAATCACACGGTAGCAGGCTTCTATTCCTGGTAGTCGTCTCTTGCACCGTTGTATGCTTCTCCTTATCTTGCATATTTTACTGTCTTGTGATACCTCTGTATACTTGTTGCCGGAATAAAGTTGGTCTTACCTTTAATACTCGTCCTGTTTTCCTTGTTGGTACCGTGACACTAGGTTGCTAGTTACTTCTTCATAGAAGCTTAAAAGTTTAGTTTGGCAAGATCTATTCCTCATAAAACCTTGTTGATTCCTGCTAATTATCTTATTTTCCTTTGTGTAATCCTGAATATAATCCCTTATTATCTCTTTTAGTAGTTTTTCCACTAAAGAGATCAATCTTACAGGTCTATATTTCCCAGTTTCTGTTTTAGTTCCCTTCTTAAATAAAGGCACTACATTGGCTTTGCACAAATCCTGTGGCACTGATTCTGTGGTGAGAGAGTCTTTAAAGAGTAAAAAAGAGTGGTCTTGCTAGTTGATAGCACTATACTGAGATCCCAAAGAACTCTGGTAATGGTATAGATTTAGTGGTAACTAGTAGAGGCTCTTCTACCATTTCATGTTTCCTGGTATATACCATTGCAAATAAAGTGTTTAGAACATCAGCCTTTTCCTTATCAACTCACCCATCTCATTTTTGAAAGGTCCAACGCACTCCCTCTTAAGTGTTTTGCTATTTATGTATTTGAAAACTTTTTGGGATTAGTCTCCCCTGCTGATAGCTGATGATTTTTTCTAAATGGATTATAGTTTAACCACTTAAGGGCCATCCACATGGCACTTAAGGACCACAGAGATTTTTTTTCACTATTATATTCATGAATTCCATGATGTGCCAGGACCATCGCTGGTCCTTTAGGGAAGTTTTCCCATGACGATCCTGGCATGTCATTGGTCCTTAAGGGGTTAAACAGTTGTGGATTTTTTCATATTAACTATTCCATCTGGTGCCAGACAATTCACCTGGTGTCTAGTTATCCTATTGCATTCTATGGGTAAAGTGTGGTACCACGTTAGCCATAGAAAATGCAGGAGACTAGTAGAGTATAAATTATATCTTTATTGGCTGACTGAATGATTTTGGATGCAAGCTTTCAGACAACTAGTTCTCCCCTTCAGGTATAATACGAATGAAAGCTTAATGCACAATACATTGCTTTAAATGGATAGTAATACTTAAAAATTACGATCCCCCATGTAGTAGCCAGTAGCCATCGTGACCTCACATTGTCCCCCAAACACTCCTCATTTCACATTGATTCCGTCCTCATCACTCCGCTGAGACTGCCCTCACTAAAGTGGCCAACAACCTGCTCTCCACAAAGTCAAAAGGCCACTACTCCCTGCTCATTCTCCTGGACCTGTCAGCTGCCTTTGACACAGTAGATCACCCACTCCTCCTCCAAGCCCTCTACTCTCTAGGTCTCTGTGACACTGCCCGTTCTTCATTTTCATCCTATCTCTGCAACCGCTCCTTCAGTGTGTCCTACTCTGGCTCCACTTCCCCACCCTTCCCACTGTCTGTCGGAGTGCCTCAGGGCTCAGTCCTGGGCCCCTTGCTCTTCTCAATTTACACTGCATCCCTTGGCAAGCTAATAAACTCCTTTGGGTTTGACCATCATCTCTATGCTGATGACACTCAAATCTATATTTCCTCTCCAGACCTCTCCCCTTCCCTCCTGTCCCAGGTATCTGACTATCTTTCTGCTGTGTCTTCCTGGATGTCCTCCCGTCAACTCAAACGTAACCTTGGCAAAACCGAACTAATTATCTTCCCTCGCTCTCCTACCAGCCCTACCCCAGATATTACCCTCACTGTCAACAACACCACCATCACACCAAACCCTACAGCACGCTGCCTAGGGGTCACATTTGACTCCGGCCTATCCTTTATCCCCCATATCCACTCAATCTCCAAATCATGCCGCCTCCACCTCTGCAACATCTCTAGAATCCGACCCTTCCTCACCCAAGACACTACTAAAATACTAATCCAAACACTCATCATGTCCCGTCTTGACTACTGTAACTCAATACTAACTGGCCTTCCTCTCACCTGACTAACTCCGCTACAGTCCATAATGAACTCTGCTGCACAACTAATCTACCACACCCACCGCTTCTCTAATACCACCCCCTCTGCCAATTCCTACACTGGATCCCACTAGCACACAGTATTAAATTCAAAATTTTGGTGCTAACTTATAGAGCCCTTACTAACACCTCACCCCCTATATCTCATCTCTCATTTCCAAAAACATTCCCACTCGCCATCTTTGTTTTGCACATGACCTTCTCCTCTCCACAGCTCTTATTACATCCTCCCACTCCCGCCTACAGGACTTCTCCCGTGCTGCACCTGAGCTGTGGAATTCCCTCCCCCGCCCCATCAGACTCTCCCCCAGCCTTCAAATCTTCAGACGCTCCCTGAAGACTCACCTCTTCAGGGAGGCCTATCAACTGCCTCCATAAACATCATCACCAAGAACCACCCCTTCCCTGGCCCAATGCACTCAATAGCACTTCTCTCTCCCACCCACTGACCGGCAGTTCATGTGGTAGGAGGCACTTACACCCCATAGCACTTACACCTTCTGTGTCCAACCTACCTTCCTCTAGACTGTAAGCTCTCATGAGCAGGGCCCTCTGATCCTACTGTTCTTCACATATAATTTACTATTTAAAATCCCTGTATATCTATTCCCTATTGTACTGCGCTGCGGATTAAGTTGGCGCTATATAAAAAATAATAATAATAATTGTCCCCCAAACACTGTTCACCTCACATTGTCCCCCAAACGCTGCTCATTTCACATTGTCCCCCAAACACTGTTCACCTCACATTGTCCCTCACACTGTTCACCATGACCTCACATTGTACCCCAAACACTGTTCATCTCACATTGTCCCCCACACACTGTCCATTTCAGTTAGACTGTTAACCTTTTACATGTCAAAGGGGTATCCAATGCATTGGTGCTCAATGCATTGGACACCTCTATGGCACTCAAAGGTTTAAACTTAAAGGCATGCTCTCTCCTGCTTTATGGTTGACTTGCCAGATGGAGAAAAAGCTCCAGCCTTCGAAATGGGTCATCATCACCACTTCATAATTTCAGCCCCCTCAGCCAGTCACCGGCACAAACATTACTGCTGTTCCACGTCCACATTAGAGTAGTTATACAAGAGCATTCCCACTCTTCACAATCAGGGAAGGGATGGACAGAGGAGGGACTGTGTTACTCAGCCGCGTTGTCCCGGCTGTGCTAACAGGAAATGTGGCATCATGCCAGCGCTTAGCTGACTGACACCATGTATGTTATGGCCAGGTTAGGCTAACGACTGACTATTACAAGTGGGGGAGCACATGGGAGTGCCAGGCATTACCCCGGGTCCCCCCTGGTGACGCTACTGGTTGAATCCTATCAGACATATAGTGTGCAGTACTTGCAAATTTCTATTTAAATGAATAGCACTAGAAGTCTTGCAAGTACAGCAATAAAAAGTGCGGGGTGCACTGATATTATTTCTCACTAAAAAAGGAGCTGGAGCATCTTGTTTTCTTTAATGTCCTCTCATATCTATGTACGTTTTAATGTCTAAGTAGCTATGCACACTGTAAAATACTCCTCTTTAATCCATGTGCACCAAGGGAGTTTCTGGTGTATCTTGTTTCTGTCTATCTACTAACAAGAAGCAGAGGTAATTGCCATAGAGTAAGTGCATTTTCCTGCACATGCTATAGGGGTGTTGTTCTGGGCTTCCTTATATTGAGGTCTTGACAATGGCACTGGTATACACTAAAGTGATCATACTCGCTTGTACATACCCTGAAGCACAGACACATAATATTTATGGCATGAAATAAACTACATTTCTCCTGACTATCCAACTAATTCTAACGTTTTTCTTGTTTCAGATGTTGAAATAATTTGCCCCATATATTTTACAATAAAAGTTATAGTATCTCTTACCACATAGAAAGATTTAGTTAAAGCTCTTTTATTATCTATCTAGTAGATTCTGCTAGCTTGTAGGTCCCACTGCATTAGTTATCTGGCCTGAGCGGCTTTGAAATAAGTAACTGTATAAAGAGCAGTCAGACCTCCCATTCTCCTGTGTGTATGCGTAGGAGAATGAGAGATGCACCAGCGCATCTTCACAGGTATAATCTACATTACTATAACCCACTTGTGACTAGAACCTTCCTACAATATTAAAGGGATAGTAATGTTTCATAATAAAAGCAGCTCTAATTAATCATCATAATATTTGGACTTTGGGAAGTGTTATTTCAATTCTGTCAGAGTTGTAGTTCAAGAGTAATTCAATGACAAAGTATCCCCCTCCCACCCCTTTTACTGATGTAACACTGTTCAGCCAGATCAGAAGGGACGTGCCCAGGTAGACTGCAGAGAGGGACAATCTTCAATGAAGATAAGGGAAAAAGCTGAAAAGCTTGTCAAGGGGGGCAGGGCTTTCATTGTTCTAATAGGAATAAGATTGTCCCCTGCTGTTATCTGTCTGGTCTATGGACTGGATTCCACATCTGAGAAGAGATGGCTTACACTAGGTAAAAGGGGCGGGAGGGGGAAACTTTGCTTGTGAATATCTGTCAAACCATAAAGGTTTGAGAGATAAGACTTATATCGTTCTTCATGTTTTTTTAATACCTACAAAATAAAATAAAAATAAAACAAAGTATTACTATCCCTTTAAGACATTTAAAGGTGATGTATCTTCCCTCCACATCTTCAGATCTATTTAAAACAAGAAAAAAGTGCAACCTTTATATATAAAAGCTATATGTGTTAGTTCAATCAACAGTGTAATTCACAATCACAGTCGTCCCAAGCGCAAGATATAGTGCTTCTGTTTTTTGCAAAAAATATAAACCACAGCAAAAAAAAAAAATCAACAATTTTCTCTGTGTGCAATAATCTGTCAGAAAACACTGGCAACTGCAGATACCGTGCAAATTTGTAAATAAATATACTATGCCTGACTGCATATGAAGGACACCTACTGAAGAAAGTGTTTATGTTAAACACATTGAGGTTAATATATAAAAGCATTAGCCTCTAACATCAGTGGCTGCACTTATGGGTAGGTACTACACATATGAGTGCTATTTTGCATACTGGCAGGCACACTCCACAGTTATTGAACTTTAATGCAAGGAAGCCCCTACACCTGTCCCACAGTATGTGCAAGGATTTGCAAGTCTGTGATGGTGTCAAATACATGGCATATATTTTGGTTCTGAATAAATTAACTCCCCAAATTCCCAAAGACTAACCAGTTGATCTCCCCTGGGCATACCTAGCTTAGTAAGTTGGCAGGCATAAAGGAATATTAACACCTAAAAAGCATACCTCCCAAGTGTCCCTCTTTTGGAGGGACAGTCCCAAGTTTAGACCCAAATACCGCTGTCCCTGATGTCCCTCTTTTTAAGAGACCAGACTGTGTGGTGTGAATATAAGTGTATAATAGATGAGAGTTGGTACCGTGTTAGCCGTAGAAATACAGGATGCAAAATTTTTTGTAAAGTTGATACAGAAAATTATGGGAGGTAAAATTAATGTTACAATTTGACTCTTTGACCTATGGCCTGAACAGAGACAGAGAATTTCTGTCACAGTACTTAATTGTGAATTAACTTTTACGACAGTCCCTCTGGAATCATAAATACCTGGACTCAGAGGAAGAATGCTATTTAAATCACATCCTCTACCATTGATTGATCAAGGAATTGGTATCTGGACTAACGTTCTTATCTGATTTCCATTAAAAACAATGTAATGTGTACTTGTATTTAAGAGAGAAGTTTTCATATTTATCTGTATAACATGCCTGAGGAAGAGACCTAAGAAGTCTTGAAAGCTTGCATTTTAAATCTGTTTAGTTAGCCAATAAAGGTAACAACTTTACAAAAAATTTTGCATTCAATATAAGTGTATCACATTGATCCACTGCAGTACAACTCACATTATTATTTGTTTAAACATCAGTATATTTGTTTATGAATTAGTCTGTGTAAATAAAATACTTTGGTCTTGTTATAAATAATTTATTAGGTTACAGAAGGAGGTGTCAATAGGTCATGAAATAACATAAAAATTATTGTAATTCCCAGCCCACCAGCAACACCTCCAGCAACACCCCCTAAAACACAAGTGTCCCTCTTTGGCAACTTGAAATGTTGGGAGGTATGAAAAAAGTACTTTGGGGATTTTTGAAAGAGTTATCAAACTCACATATGTTGTATTAGCTATTTTTTTAGTGGTGTAACAAGAGGGGTTGCACCTGCGACAGGGCCCATCATTCCTGTGAACTCATCGCCACTCGCCCACAGCCAGTGCCCGCAGCAGCTCAGCTGATCTCCGGGTGCTCTTGTAATGCAGAGCGCTGGGAGATTACATCATCTCCCAGCGCTCTGCATTACTGAGATCCGAGCGGGAGCGGGTGATGGAGGTAGGAGATGGACACGGGGCAATGTGAAGATGGGGGGGTGGCGCCGGGCCCATGGCAATTTCTGCACCAGGGCCTGGTGGCATCTATTTACACCACTGTTTTAGATTATGCTAATTAAGTCATGGTGTGCAGGCACTACCTGTCTTGGCTCTACGTTACCTCCTTTCCTCACTAACAATTAACTCTTTCAGCACCAGGGGAGGTGAGCAACACATTTCTGAGTGAGGTTTTGAGGTAATTCAGGGCTATGACGGGAACAGTCCAATAGTATCATTTATAATTCTAAATAGCTCAACAACTAGTTTTCTAAATAAAAAATGTTCAGTACATAAGATAGGTGATTTTAAAAACTCTTTCAAAATCGCCAAAGATGTTTTTAACAGTGATTTCAGTGCTTGATTTAGCTTGGAATGGCTGTTGTACATTCACTCAAATTAGAACCACTTACTCCTATAGCTATACAGCGGGATGAATGAAACATGCACAATTGCTATTTCAAGTGTGAAAATAACTAGAGCATATTTTCTTCTGGGAGTGGTCAGGATTAACATATCTGAGTGGAATAACGAATGTGCCTAATGCAGGAAGTTCTATTGCACACAATTTTGTACAAAAGTGTAGAGTTGTCTCAAAAGCTATTTTTTTAATGCGCAATTCAAGCCTGTATATGACTTCCTAGATTAGAACACGAGCAATATCTATCTGTACAGAAAAAGTGCCTTTAGCTCATGTGCTCATTCCTTGCATCCCATCAATAGTTCTTTTTAGTGGACTACAGGCAATGCAAGAAACGTGCGCAATCACTATTTACAGAGTACTTATGATGGCAAAATGGGTATAACCAAAATGTTACTGAATTGTGGATGTTTTTTCTGAATCAGCTAGCATTTGTCGTTTTTTTTTTTTTTTTGCGAATGAATATCAAAAAATAGGCATGGCTAAAATGTCCACTGTTTTGTGAGAGGATTAGCGATTGCTCCTAACTCAGCAAAGCAATTAGCACTCATTTTCAAATGTGTGGCTACCTTTGTCATTAATTTCGGCACATGTGCTAACTTTGCAGTTAATTTAGGAGCATGTGCTATTTAGCATTAAGGTGTTAGCATGTTTCTTGCATCAAAAACGTGAGCAATTACAAATAACGCATACATTTATGGAATATGAAAATTAGTGAATGCTCCAGTTTCTTGCATTTCACCCTACCTTCCTTATAAAGTAAGTGACAACTGCCTTGCTTCTTCCCCAAACATGATAACCATGGAAATAGTGTGTTTTGTTGACGGTTAAACCAAAATGATATACCTATGACATTAACAAATAATTCAAAGTGTTTTTGTCTTCAGATTTATATGTCATAGGCGGAGATGCACTAAGGCGTGATAAAGTGGTGATAAAGTGGAGATGACTTCTCCAGTTCCTATGTTATTCTATGGAGCCAATGCACTAAGATTCCTTTTGGGCTCATGTACTAAGGTGTGATACAGTGGTGATGAAATGGAGATACGTTTCCCAGGGATGTCACTTCTCCAATTCCTGTGTTATTCTATGGAGCCAGTGCACTAAGATTTCTCCAGCTTTGGAGATCTTAGTGCACTGGCTCTATAGAATAACATGGGACAGTGAAGTGATATCACTGGATATGTTATATCCACTTTATCACCATTTTATCACGCCTTAGTGTATAACCCCCAATGTTTTGCTCCATTTCTCTGTATTTCTCTCTCTCTACCAAACCAGACATGGTATGGAAATAACTGAAAAGCTGAAGCTTGCAGCACCATTTTACCTGATGTCATCCGTACAGAAAACTATTTAATTATTCATGAGTATGATGTCACAATCATGAATAATAGAGTAGAATTCAGAATTCATAACACTGCCAGCTGTTTTATTCCCTCTAAGGAAAGTTTCCAACAAAGGGAAAAATAAAAGCAAGTGTGGGCTAAAAATAACTTGTAAAAGGGCAAGGAGAAAGTGTCTAAAAACATGAAGAAATGCTGAATGGATTAGATAATGCACTGTCCATTCAAACTGCTGCTGGCAGTTTTCACTATAAAGGATTCTGTTGCTTGAATAGAGATACTGTAATCCTTGACCTCTTTCATTCACATTATGGGATAAAACGCAGCCTTGAATGCAAGAAAAGTCCTCTTTCGTGTGCTCAATAAAGTCTCAAATGTATTTAATTTATAAATAATGAGAAGAGAATAATAATAATTAAACAAGTAGCAAAATAATTGAATGCATTTTTTATAAAGTGAATGTGCGTGTTTATTGATATTATAAAACAATAACAACTATTTGTAAATCATAAAAATGTATCATTAGACAGGTTGATAGCCATATTACAGTCAGATAAGGTGCACGCAATCTAAGTGTAGAGCTTTGAATATTCTGACGCGTTTCACCTCCACCTTATCTGTGATACAGTATTGCTCCTTCACCGTGCCAAAAACACCTTTGTCAGTGGAAGTAATCTCACTCACCTTTTCATGAGGCAGAACCAGTCTCACGGTATAGTCACCTTCACTGGATAACCCCCATTGTCTTATCTGCCAATGCTTCTTCTCCACTCCTCAGACTCCTCGATATACTCTTTGGTGTCTAAAAATAACCCTCTGTCTAAGGGCTAATGGCACTTCATCTGTTTGGGACTAAGGATTGAGTAATAATGGGGCCTAATATGATAGATACCAAAAATATAAGCAATATATATAAATGTATTAAAAATAATAAAAAATAAATATTTGTTTCCAATACCTAGAATCAATAGATACAGTAATACAAATATTGCATCAAATAGGCATGGTCACAACCGCCCAATGCATTTCACATTATCAGACTGCTTCATCAGGGGAATATAGTGTGACTGGCCCAAAAACATACCTCTCTTATATCTTGTCCCATGGATGCAAACAATTAATATTTTCCCACCACACAGACACACTGAATCACATTTAGCTGGCTACAAAAAGCCTGCTGCCTGCTGGAATGCACATGGATTTCAAACCTCACTATGTTGTTAAGTTATGATAGGGAATACTTGACAACATGGTGAGGTTTGGAACACATGTAGCCAGCTAAATGTGTTTCAGTTGGTCCGTGTGGTGGGACAATATTCATAGTTTGCATCCATGGGACAAGACATAAGAGCGGTATATTATTGGGTCACTCACACTATATGTCCCTGATGAAGCAGTACAATACTAGAAAACGCATTGGTCTATAGTGACCTAGATGATATTCCCTATTTGATACAATATTTATATTACTGTATATATTGATTCTCTGTACTGGAACCAGATATTTAATTTTTTTTTTAATAAATTCATATATATTGTCTATATTTTTGGTATCTGTCATATTAGACAAGTTCTTCCAGGCCCCATTATTATCCAGTCCTTAATCCCCAACAGATGAGATGCCATTAGACACTAGATAGAGGGTTACCAAGGAGGACAGTGATGTTTGGAGAGTATATCAAGGTGTCTGAGGAGTGGAGATGAAGTGCTTGGCAGATAACTAGACTAGGGGTTATCCAGTAAAGGAGAATATACAGTGATGCTGGTTCTGCCTCGTGAAAAGGTGATATAATATGCACCTATATATAATACATAGGTGTAAATTATACCCAAGATTTTAGGGTTAAACAAGAGTGCATATGTATAATATCAACACTTGTTTTCCCCCACCTCACTAAAATAAATGTCATCTTGCTCTATGATTCCCTCCACACTTACCCTCATCCTTACCTATGAGTATTGGATCTATGGCATTGCCCTGCAAGGACCTTGTGGTCCTCATAGAGCATTACCATTGGCTGAAAGGAAGAAGTCCTGATAGGTTATTACAGGAAGCGGGCAGCAAAAGCGAGGACCCTGTCAAACTGTCGGATTGGACTCCGTTGAGGGGTGCGAAGGATGAGGGTAAGTAGGGAGGGAGTGCAAGATGACATTTATTTTAATTTTTTTTTATCCTTGTTTATAATATAGACCCCACTTCACATAAGGTGAAGAGGAGCAAAATGGTGCATATTATATGCAAGATTTACAGTAGTCACAAAAACATAAAACAATGTTACAAATTTTTACTGATTTGCACAATATGTGCCCCAATTTGTGCCAATGAGAGTGAGCACCCCCACCCCAAATAAATGCTGACATATCCAGGAGCTTAAATCAGAGAAAAATGTACATTGTTATTAGGTATAATATGGAAATAATGATATATTCACCATCTGTACTCAAAGAAATAAAATGGTTTGAGGCTATAAAATACAAATGAAAGCATGCTGACCTAGTTTTACCCACTTAATTATTCTGAGGGTTTGAATCCACTATATAGACTATGGCTTTTATGAAAGTGTGAGAACAAGTACACAAACATGTTTGCTGCTAGTCAATTTTTTATACAAGAACGTTCAGTTTTTGTTGGAAAATATGGGAAACTAGTGCAAACACAAACATTCCCCAGATACCAAGACTAAAATTAATTTACTAAATTTTGTGAAGAGGCAAACTTCCTATAAAAATTGTACAGCCCCTTAAATGGAGTGGAAATATTAACAAAAAACTTTATTAACAGCAGAGAGTGAAATGAGGAGGGTGTCCCTCATAAACATACAATGTCAGAAGTACACTGTGTGACTCTGCCCCCCCCCTCCAGTTTTCACTGCACTGTTAGTCACAACTCCCCAGATACATTGCTTGCCCCCCACCTTGTTTCCACTGATGGTAACAGCTCCCCACATATATTGCCTGCCCCCCAGGCCTGGTTCCACTGGTGGTCTCAACTATACACATACACTGTCTAATCCACAACATGGTCCTGATGGTAGTTACAGATACCCACATACAATGTCTGACAACCCCCCCAGTCTTGTTTTCTTATCCAGTGGTACACAAAAACAGGAAGAACATTTCTAATGGAATAAGAAAGCATTACATGTATTCTGTTGTCTTGTCCACAGCAAGAAATCAGTTCAGTGTTATAATTCTTATGTATTAATTCATGACTGTGCTGTACATAAAGAATAACAAGTTAAAGCGTAACCTTTACTAAAGCTACATTAAAATCCCTTAGGATGAGTATTACATTATTAAAATATCCAGGTTCTGTGGACACAGCCCTCTGTCCACAGATTACCTGATTAAAACAAATTAGTTTCACAGGGTTCAAACTGCTGCACTGCTGATAACAACGGATAATTTGGAACAAGTAATGTTCACTATTGGTATTACATGTACAGATACCAATAATTCATTAGAAAGGGGATAGCAAAGACCCTAAAGCTCAGCAAAAGAACTGAGCTCTACATTACCTCCTGGTTCTGATAAACAAACATGGTTTTCTTCCCTGAGTAACATCAGAAAGGTAAAGTGAAAGAGATCCAAGCATGGGATTGAAGTACAAATGAAATTCTAATGTTGATTCACATAGAAGTTTTGTGTATAATATAATTCTCAATTATAAGTGATAAATAACCGCACCGCTGTATGAAGTAAAATTCTTAACTGCCTTATGCATTTTACAGTGTCTCTCTGTGTCTTCTTCATGGGATGATGTGTTGTGGAGGTCCACTGTAATCCCTTATTTAAGGCCTTGAAGTAGGTAGCAGTAGCCAGCCATGATTGGCAGTTTGTTACAATGTTTTTGATTGGTTCAGTGAATGGGCTCCTTCATTTGAATGGCCCAATTATTTTAATGGCAGGTTCCTCATTGAGAGGAGACTACTTCACTCTATAGAGCTTAAAGAAATAATATAAATATCTAGTTCAATGACAGATAAAGGATACTGAAAGAAGATATGATAAGGTGTTTGTGTGCAAACCCTTGTACTTATTGTTAGTATGCTTATTATTGGATGTCATCTTGTCAATACTGATGAATGTTTATCTTAATTCATAACTTAAGTACAGTGTATGCATATTATATGAACTGATCAGAGAACTGTTCCAGATATAAAACTAATTTAACATATTAAAAGTATGATTAACCATGTATTGAATCTTCCCCTTTTAGTTGTTAAGTATATATTTCCTGTGTAATATATGTGTATAATGGGGAATTAGTATAAGGCTCATATTGGGTATAATAAAGAATGCACAAAACACTTCAATATTTACTGATATCCCATGATGGAACCCATATAGGCAAGGATTATACTCCAGGAGATACTTTAAATAATTTAGATACTGGATATCAAATTCATTGATAGCATATATGTGTCCATGTATGGTGTTAACCATTTGATGTACTGGTACTAGACCATCAAGACATATTATTTTATTTATTTAGAAAACGTTTTACTAGGAAGAATACATCACAATTTCTCTAATTTTCAAGTATGTCCCTGCAATAGGACTGTATTTGGAAATTCTCCCAGTACATCAAATGATTAACATCATACATGGACATATATTAGCTATCAATAAATTTGATATCCACGTATTTAAATTATTTCAAGGATCTTCTTGAAATTTAGCCACAGATTCCATATACACTGTCTAACCCCTCTCACCCCCCCCCCCCCCCCGTTCCCATGCCCTTTGATTGCATAAATCATCTCACAGGCAGTATATATGTAGAGTTGTGACTACCATTGGAATCAGGCTGAGGGCAGGAATGCATGTGGGAATCTGTGACTATCAGTGGGCAGTGGAACCTGGTCATGGGCTAAGCAGTGTAGTTTGTCTTCTTTGACTACCAATGTGCAATAAGTCACTGGAACCATGCTGGTAGGCCAATGTATGTTGTAACCTGTTGCTACTAGTGGCAAATGGAACCAGGCTGGGAGATCATTGGAGCTTTTTTGTTTTTGTGTACAAATAAACATTCTTCTGTGCAATGACATATGATTTAAAATACATAGTACAATGATATAACTGTATGACCCCAGCCTGAGTCCCCTGCACACTGGTAGCCACAGATTCCCCAGATATACTGTCTGACCCCAGCCTGGTTCCCCTGCCCACTGATAGCAACAGGTTCTCCACAGCATTGATCCTCTGCCCACTGGTAGCAACAGATCCATATATACACTGTCTGACAACCCAACCTTGTTCCCCTACCTATTGATATCCACAAATTACACACACACTGTGTGACTCCACCACCCTGGTCCTCCTGCCCACTGGTAGACATAGATTCCCCAAATAAATTGTGTGACTCCCCCCCCCCAGGCTTGTTACCATGATCGCTGGAAGCCACAAACTCCCATCATACACAGTGCAACCCCCCAGCCTTGTTCTCCTGCCCACCAATACCCATAGATTCTTTTTAGAAACTGTGCAAACCCCCACAGCCACAGATTCCCCTTATACCTCATCTTATCCACTCATTCTTGTTTCTCTGCCCAATGGTAGCCACGGATTCCCCTTATATACTGTGAGACCCCCACCAGCCTCGTTCCCCTGCCAACTGACAGCCAAAGTTTCCTCTTATACACTGAGTGAGCCCCCAAGCTTTGTTCCTCTGCACACTGATAACCACATATACACCTTACACCCGAATCTGCTTCCTTTGACTACTGATAGCCACAGGTTCTCCTTATACGTTGTCTGATGTCCCCCTACCCTTATCTCACATTCTGGTTTTCTGTAGGTAGTGAAGGAGAACAATACTCCCATGCTCCCCTCTGTTTCAAGCAGCACAATGGAGCAGCTCATTACATTCACTCCTTACATAGTATTTCTACTTTGCAAACCATGAGTATGTGATAATTAGTGAGTACATGGAGGAACTGCTCTACTGTGCTGGTTGAAATGAAGGGCAGCACTGAGAAAAATTAAGAGCATAGATGATGTACTGTTTGGGCACTGAGGACATAACTAGATCAATCTAAGTGTTATCTAAATAATCATTAATGGTTACATTTATTTCTGTCTTGTTTATGCACAACCATAATGTTAGTTTCTTAACTGCCTGGTGCTGCAAGAACCAATAACACATCATTTTTAATAGGCGTAGCTAAATAACTGTTAATCAACAATGACAAGGCTGCACTAGAATGGTCATCAAATACAGGATTATTTCATTGAGATGGGAGGTAAAAACAGAGCAAATTTTTACACCATTCACACTGGGAAGTACTTTAAGGAGAATTAAAGTGAACCTGACACCTCTGATTATTTTGGTGTCTGAGAAGTTGTGCTGATTAAAGAAGCTGGAGCCATGCAGACATGGACTGTGTTTGGTTCATGTGCACAAACAAAAAGGTAATTCAGAAACAAATCAATTACACAACAGAGTAAAAATACGAATTACCCAAAAGTTAAATTTGGCTTGTAACTAGGTTTGCCACCCAGCCGGAATTTTACCGGCAGGCCGGTAAAAAATTGGCTTCTGTCCAATCTTAAGTCTATGGAGGGAATGCCATGGCTGGTATTTTTTTGAAGAAAAGGTGGCAACCCTACTTGTAACCTCTCAAATGCTATAGATATCTCCAATGCACCGTGAAACTAGTTGGTAACCTCTCTACCATTCAAGGGTTTAGAAGCCCCATTAAAGTGTATCTCCAGTGTATCACTTCTCCAATTCCTATGTCATTCTTGGAGCTTATGCACTAAGACTTTGAAGATCATAGTGCATGGGCTCTATATATTAACATATCAATAGGAAAAGTGATATCACTGGAAGTCATCTCCACTTATCACCGATTAATGAATCTCTCCCTAGTGTCAGGATTAGGTCTATGGGGGCTTTATGTAGCCAGTCAAACTGAACTGAGAGACTTCACAGTCTCTCAGTTCTGTTTCTCATGCAGAACAACAAGGGAGCTTCAGGGGCCTCTTTTCAGAGATTCCTTCTGCTCCCCTTTTGTATGTGTGTTTGATTTTGTGTGTGTGTTTATGTGTGCTTGTGTATAGATATGTCTGTTTGTGGATGTGTATTATTTGTGTGTATGTGTACCCAGGGCTCAAAATTTCCACTTGCCACTAGCCAATGGCAAGTGAAAATTTAGCCCTGACGAGTAGAAATTCAGCCCTGGTGGATATGTTATGGCTTGCAGTGGAGAGTAAATTTTCATGTCTGGCTAGTAGCAAAGGACTTCAAGTTTTAAGCCCTGTGTGCACCTAAGTATGTGTGTGTCTTTGTGTTTATTTGTGTGTGCTTGTGTGTGTATGTGTTTATGTATGTGTGTCTGTGTGCTGTGTGTGTATATGAGTGTCTTTGTGCATATGTATGTGTCTGTGTGTTTGTATGTTTGTGTGTGTATATGTTTGTGTGCCAATGTGTGTGTCTCTGTATGTATTTGTGTGAGTGTGTGTCTGTGCATGTTTGTGTGTCCATGTGTGTGTGTGTCTTAGACTGTATGTGAATGCATGTATGTGTGTTTTCATGTGTGTGTCTTTGCATATGGGTGTGCATGTGTGTGTATGTGTATGCGTGTATATGTATCAGTGTGTGTATGTGTGTGTATGCCAAGCCCTTATGGTTATAGCAATTTAGTTTATATATTTTTTATATAAAAGAACTTTCTCCTTCTTGCTTAGAAATTGGGATGTTGGTGGAGGGCATCAAACTCTCATTTATATCTATTATCATAAAGCCAGGGAGGGATAATGAAGATGTCAGGAATTATAGACCCATCAGCTCACCAAATAATGCTGTTAAAATTCTGTCTAAAGTACTGGCTAATCGGTTATCTCCTTTTCTCCAACATACAAAAAGACCAATGCAGGTTCATTTTGAGAAGGCATGCAAGGAATAATATCACAAGGCTGCTTAATGTCTTGGATACTGGAAGAACGAAAAGGTTAACATCTTGCAGTCTTATTACTAGATGTAAAATAAGCTTTTGACTCCCTGGGGTGGAACTATGTGAACAATGTTTTGGTCTCAGCGAGTTTCTAACAATTTATTTAAAAGCATTATATATTAACTAGTTGAACAGCCCGTTACACGGGCCACAGTGCCACTGCCACCCGGTCGCGGGGCAGTCACACGCAGTAGAGACTGCCCGCGCCATGGCTGATACAGATCTGGACGCTGCGGCGCAGGCAGCCTCTACTGCGCATGACTGCAGCACGCGCAGCAGTGTGTACTGCGCATGTCGTGGCGTTACACACGATTTAGCGAATTATTATATAGGATTCTTTGAGGGTTTTATGAGTGATGGGGTCAAAAAGTATTAGATATAGAATGGAGAGGTGTCCCATATCTCCCCTGATTTTTGCTTTTTGTATGAAGCCATTGCCTCTGGTGACTTGTGGGGACAAGGAGTTTCTGGGATAAATATCCCAAGAGGGGGGCGCATAATGGAAGTTTGTGATCACAGCTTGGCTGCATGCTGCACTGTGATCACAAATCACGTTAATGAAAAAAAAAGTGCACTGGTCCTCCAGATTGCCCCACCCCTGGGCCATACTGTTTATAAAGGGTTAAAAGGGAAATTAAGGGAATATTTCATTTTCATTGATGTAAGGACTTCATTACTTATTTGGGGGTGAAAATCCCAAAAGTTATGGCCCAGATTTTGTCTTTGAACTATAACCTCTTGTGGAGGAAATTATCCTCATTGTTATGTTACTGGAGAAGTTTGTCCTTTTCATTTTTCGACAGAATAAACAGAAGCAAGATGGTGATCAAGCCCAATGTAATCTACCCACACATTCAGAACACTTCATTTTACTTTATGTAGAAGGGACCTATGTAGTATCCATAAAAAAAAAAAAATAATAATAATTTTATATGGATGAATAAATATCCAAGAGTCAAAAGGTAAACTTTTGTATTGGGGATGGGACTGAAGAGGTCAGCTGGTACTCATTTTATCTCCTCTGGTTTAACCCAGTAATTGTATTTAATTATGGGTAAAGTAGACAACTAGATTATCCCCAGATGGCTAGTTCAGAAAAAGCCTTCATGAGTTCTGTACTGTTTAATAATTACAATTGGGCTAATGGTAAACATAGGTTATATTAGAATGTACAAGGCATATGGTGAGGGTTTGAAATAAGAGCAAATTATCAATGAAGCTCCTGAGGCTTCTCACTAAATTGCTCCCGATTCATGGTCAGCCTCCTTTTGGGTGGGACCTTTTAGGGGGAGAGTCATGGATTTGTGAAGCGAAGTTGCCTTTGTATTAGAGATTTTCTATTTCAGGACAGGGTTTTTAGACTCGGCTGATCTAAAAAAAGTCTTGGTTCGGGTGAAAAGAATGTGGGAATTAATGTTAAATTAAAGAAAGTCATTGGGAAATACCTAGGAACTTATACTGCCACTTTGTTGAACTCTTTTGAGCAATTTGGTAGATACTGGGTTTAGGTTAGTAAATCCTTTTCACTCTTTTATAAATTACAGTTGGTACAAAATTCTGAATTAAATTTTATACTTAAATGGGAGGAAATGTCAGGGGAATGTTTCTCCAATCAAGACTGGTTACAAGTAGCACTCAAATTGACAAGTATTATATAAATATTACCCTTACGGAACAGACTTTCAGGATGCTTCATCTTACGTATTTGTTCTTGATCAAATTATCCAAAATTTATAGTGAGTTCCCAATACTTGTTTTAGAGACTTCCAGGCTGCAGGTACCATCAAACATGTATGGTGGGAACATGAGATGGTTAGTCATATTTGGAAGAGGGTCTCAGGCATTCTGTTGTTCCTACTTGGCAGGGGGAACACTTTGACTTTTTGGGAGATGTTGATGGGTAGAAAGGTGCCTGGCTCAACCAAACATGAGGACAAATGTATTACCCTGTTTTGTTTGGGCACTAGGATGCTCATTGCATCCAGTTGGAAACAGAAGAGGGTGGTATGGTCTGAGGTCCTGCTAAAGGTAGACTATATTTGCCTTAATAAAGTTTGAGCACTATAGAAAACATCTGTTTTGACAAATTTTTTGTTTGGTTTGCTTGGCTAAATAGTAAATTAGCATGGTTCTGTTACAGGTTTATTTCTTAGTTTCTGATTTTTTAGTTATTAGACCTCCGGATACCAAAGTCTCACATGCTATGTATGTTAAATGACAAGTATTTTTAAGCGTTTAATTCAGTCGGTGTTTGCTAATGCTCATTCTTGTTTATTTGCTCTGCTTTATATTGCTCTATTATTTTTCTGTTATATATATGCTGCAGTCTTAGGTGCCTTCTAAGGTTCTTAATCGCTTATTTTGTTATGTGCATTATTGCTAGTGTATACTAATACTGTTATCATTATTAATTCTGGAAAAATCAGTACAAAATTCTGTTTAAAAATGTCTGTGCTTGTATATTTGTATACGTGTATGTATGTGTTCGTACATGTGAGTGTCTGTGTTTGTGTGTACAGATGTGTGTTTGTATGTGCACACACATGTATATATGTGTGTGTGTATGTATGCATGTGTGTACTTGTGTGAGTGAGTCCATGTGTTCATTTCTATATATGTTTGTTTCTGTGGAGAGGGCATACAGACAATCAGCAACCAGACTGTTTGTTGTTTTCATCAGAAGTTATTATGTTTTATTTTTGTTGGATATCTAGCAACATGCTGACTCCTTTATATAACAACTAATGTAAAAGCCCGTGTACACGGGCCAAGGTCTGGGTGATGTTAACCCTTTAAGTGCCAGAGGGGTACCCCACACATTGCTTTGCAATGCGTTGAGTACCCCTCTGGCACTCAAAGGATTAAGAGGCCGGTCCTGATCTCCATCCTGCCGCCCGCGCAGTCATGCGCTGTAGAGACTGCCCGAAAGCACAGAATGCTCCCAGTACCAAACTCCCAGCATTCTGTGCATTTGGGCAGTCTCTACTGCGGATGACTGTTTCTGACAAACATCCAAGCAAATTATTATATAGGATGAATCAGTCTAGTACAAACACTAGGCAAATAAGGCAGCTGTCTGAGGTGGAAGTATTAGATGGGAAGCAGCAGAGTTGTTTTACAGGGCAGACCCTCTGTATCCTGCTCCCTTTTAACCATATTCTTTTTTTTCAAAGATAATAAATATAATTATTTTTGTCGAATATCTTTTTCTTCTAAGGCATTATGGCCCATATGTATAAATACAAAATGGTGCAATTCAGGGACAAATGCACTATGTGGGACAAATGAAAAATACCAATGATTGAAATAGAAATTTTAACCCCTTGAATACAAGATAGGTTTATTTTCATTTCTTTATAATTCATCAACCTCTTTATCATTTAAGGGTATAAAAGCCCCATTTAAATAAATGGGATATTTTTAAATTGTATTTGTCTCTTACCTTACAGTTGGTTTATCCCAGAATCACTTTATCTTTATACATATGACTCTATATTTCTGAAAGCTCATTAATCAGTTGATTGTCAGTGAGCTTCAAGGCTTCAGAACTCTTGGGGTGCTAGCCTGAAGGTTTATACAAGGTACTAAGTATACCCTGGAATCAGTCTTGAAAATTGTTATCGGTTAACTAAAAGCTGTTTGTATCTACTAGGACCAAACACTGGCTGAGAAGCCTTAAATCATTCAGCATGATTCTGATTCTCTTATAAACATACTACCAGCAGTGCAACAATGCAAGTTTCATTGTGACACTGCTGAAGACACACATAACCTCTCCCAGCCACTGAACCTAGAGTACTGTTTGCTTTTTTCTGTAAACATAACAGAATGTGCCAGCTTCCCTGAATACTGCAGTAAAGGAAGGCGATCATAAAGGACCAATAACAGTCAGTGAGACAGAAGTGTGTGTGTAGGTTTGCGTTTGTGTGTCATTTGTGAGTGTGTGTGTGTGTATACATTTGTGTCTGTCCATGTATAAGAAAGCATATGTTTCTGTGTGTGTGCATGTCTGTGTCTGTGTTGTTGAATGTGTATATGTGCATGTATATGTTTGTGTTTACGTATTTGTGTGTTTTTATATATGAGTGTGTTGCTTTGAACATTCCTGCATGTGTGTCTGCATGCATGTATGTGTGCTTACCTACACTTATATATCTGTGTGTGTGTGTGTGTGTGTGTGTGCATGCATGTGAGTGTGTCTTTGTTCTTATGTATGTGTTTATGTATATATGTGTTTTTATGTAAATGCATGTTTGTCTGTGTGTTTGAGTGTGTATTTATGTATATCTCTCTTAGTGTATGTGTGTATATATCTCTTAGTGTGTAAGTGTTTCTGTCTGTGTGCACATGTGTAAGTTTGTCTATGTGAGTGCATTTGTTTGCATGTGAATATGTGTGTATGTTTGTGTGTGCATGAGTATGTATGAGCGTGTCAGTTTTTCTGTGTAGGTGCCTGTGTTATTTGTGTATGTGTGTTCTCATCTTTTGAACAAAATACAAATAAAAATGTAACAGGCTGATATTCATGGTTAGAAATTTGTAAAATGTAAAATGTTTTCACTAAAATACATTTTTACTGCAAATAATTGTTAATGTTTGTATTTTATTTTATTAATATGAGATTAAAAATCTTTAAACTAAAAAAGGAGTATGTATGGAGTATGTGTCTATGTATGTGGCGTATGTGTCTGTGTGTGCACGTGTGCATGAGTGTATATGTATGTGTATGTATTTTAACATATTTTCTTTATCATGTTATAAACTGAAAGTAAGACAACCCCCCAAAAAAAACTAAAAACATAAAAAAACAGATATAGCCATAGATAAAATAAAATGAAGAATGTAATAATCATTGTACACTGGAGCCAGAAGGGGATCCTGCAATAAATTCCGGCCCGCCACAACAAGGTTCTGTTATAGTATATATTGTTGGGGTGTCACCCATCAAATACTAGCATGCAAGTGCAATGGTAGTCTTACGTTAATCAGTGTACACCTTGTGATTAACTCTTTGACAAAGCAATGCATTGCGTACCCATCTGGCACTCAAAGGGTTAAGGATATACTCTACAGATTTGTTATATATAATGCATGTTTGCCATGTTGTGCACTGATGTACTTAGCAATTTGCTGTGCTGCACAGTAGACTGACTTTATCAGCAGGGGGACTATGTTAATGGTTGTTCATTCTTTTTTTGGTTGTTCTCCTTAAGCAGGAGAATTGAGGCAGCCAAAAGAACTAGGAAGAACAGTCAGTACCTGAAGCTTGGCTCAGTTTTTTTTTTATTGACCATGCCTACTCCCGTGCTGGGAGAGCTATTTCTCATCTCTGGAGATCTGCCTTAACCCCCTGACAGACCCATGATGGTCCTGGCACAGCGTTCGGGGAGCCCTGAATCGGTTAGGCAAAAAAAATGCTCAGCGGTCCTTAAGGGGTTAAACGAGTAAAAAAAAAAAAAAAAAAAAAAAAATATATATATATATATATATATATATATATATATGAAGATAGGCAAAAAGCACTCACAGGTCATTAACCTTTACTGGTGACGAAAAGGTGTTTATTTAATAGATCAAAATTTCGGATGCCATGTGGCAGCCTTCGGCACCCAAAATGTTGATCTATTAAATAAACACATTTTCGTCACCAACAAGGATTAAAGACCTGTGAGTGCTTTTTGCCCATCTTCTTCTGTATTAAAGACTGCTTTACAAATAGTACCCAGGCACTAGTCTCCATTTCAAACGCGAGTGCTTCCCTCTTGGAACGTGTGTATGTATATGTATATGTATGTATATATGTGTTGTGTGTGTGTGTATATGTATATGCACAGAGAGCCAGAGAGAGAGTGTGAGAGAGAGAGGGTTGATCTATGGCCCTCAAAGCCAGAATTCTATTATTTAATTACCAAAGGAGTACAGTACAGGTACTCACACTTACTACTATAGAAAAAGAAAAAGGAACAGTGAGTGCCTTTTTCCTTTGGATTTAAATCAATGGGAATTTTTATTTGCTACATGTGGTACTGCTGGTTTTCTTCAGAATTGTACCAATTCTTTCTTGTACACCAGCAATGTAATATCTTAAATATTCTTATTGAGGACAGCTTTGTCATCATCACTTGGACTATTCAGTGTTGGTTCAAATGGACATTAGCCTCACTATTTCTAAGCTTCAGCATTAAAAACGCAATCTTTACATTTTCAAATGATGTCATATAGTTCTGACAGCAGCTGAAACTCAGTCACTGGCAGAGATTATTGTGTGTTTCATTATTATTCTTTTTTCATCCTGTCTTGAAGCTAAGAGGAGTTAGAGCCTAATGTACTAACTGTTGGATCAATTCTAGGGCAAATCAATGGCACTACATTTGACAAACAAACACTCCTATTCATTTAAATCAGGCTTTTAATGCTAGAGAGTTCTCCAGAACATTGCAAAATATGTTGCTAGTTTACATTTTTACCCATTGATGCAGTTGTTTTGCTTCAGAGTTATTTTAAGGGCACCAGCTTCAATGGCAATATGTAGATAGGGCTGCCAGATCTTCCTATGAAAACTAATAAAATATGCAAGTTGCAAGGCTTCAAGGTGCATTTATTCCCATGTAGCCATTATACTTGGGAGCTCTCTGGATCTGACCAATAAACTTTCATTTCTATACTATATTTATTGGTCTCCATGGACAGAGGCTGATTCTCAGGGCTCAGTTAGTTCCCTTGCAACTCAGCCCTCTTTACTTCCAGGTTTGGTCATGTCCGCAATGTTCCTCCCACCTTTGCTTCCATTTTAGGAAAATCTCCGCTTCTTCCCCCTCCCAATCCTGCCCACTCCAATCAAGCTCCACCTACATTAAGGTGCAAATTGTGTTATCCTTCACACCTTCCAGAAATCTTTGTGGCTTCCAAATGTATATTGATGCAAACAAGTATATTAGGTCACTAAATATTTGAAGACAATCAATGCAAATGTAATAATAACACATATTCATCATTAGGGATGGGCGAAAGTTGTCGCCATCATCCCGCTAGAACTTTCACAAAAACCATGTTGTTATCTGCTTTTTCACGAGAAAATCTGCTTTAAAACTATCGCTTAAAATGTTCGCCTCCTTTGCCCATTGGCCAAAATCTTTCGTGCATTTTTTCAATGGCTAGATAGTTTCCGCCCGTTGATTTACGTTGTTTTCGCATTTCCACTATAAAAACGTGATGTATTTGCGGAAGGCACACACAATAGAAGCAGCTTCAGAGCGAGATAGACATGCTGTGCTGTTTTGCTGTGATATTTTGTCAAAATTGAGGCAGGAAAGGCTCATAGTGACTGCTATCACTATAAGCAGGGTGAAAAATAATCAATGGAGGAGCTGGAAGGACCCTTATGTGTCCACTGAGTCTGAGGAGGAGGAGGAAGGGATCAGTACTGAACAATGCTGTCTAGTCCCCCTAAATCACCCCAAGGGATCTTGGGAGTTTAATGGGAAGGAAGGGAGAAAAGGGAATGGAAAAGGAGGGAAAAAAGGAATGGGAAAGGAGGGAGAAAAGGGTAGTACTAGTGAGAGCAGGACAGGTCAGTTGCCTGTGCCTGCTGCTAGACATGCTGCCTCTGCTGACACCATTGCTGCCCCTGTTCAAACCAGTGCGGTGCCTGCTGCCAGTGATGAACCTTCTGCCACCAGTGTTGAAGCTGCTGCCACCAGTGCTGAAGCTGCTAGCGTGTCTTGTAATACTAAGGAGGGGGGAAAGGAGAAGATGATGCCAAATGTGACAGCAGGGGACCCTCTGTCACTTTGCTCGTCATCTCCTCCAAGCAGCAGGGAGATGTCTGTAATAGAGCACATAGGGACTAGTGGTGGTGGTGGTGTTGGAGAAGCTGGGATGGAAGAGACATTGATGGCCTTTTTATCAGAAACTGAGAAGGAATGGGAGACAGGGATGAGGATGGGCAGCACCACCTCCAGCAGTGAGCTTTTGGAATTTGCAACTGCACTAATTCCTGCTGCTGCTGAGATGCAAGGGTAGCATGATGCTGAGGAGCAAGCTAGTGTGCTACAGACCACTGTGGACACAGTGGGAATGGGGTCAACAAGTGATACAGGACGAGGACAGGTTCCACTTGCCAGCGCCACCAATACTCCTGGTCCTAGTTACAGTGCTAAATCTGAGGCAGCAGCAGCAACATTATCGTCTGCCACAGAAAGTGAAGGGGAATGTGGAGGACAAGAAGAAAGAGGCCATCCTTCTCCACCTGTTCCCTAGTGTGAGACGATTATTCTCTTCCGGCAGGCACAGTGCAGTCATCATCAACAATTGTACAGTGCAAAATTTGTGAAAAGTTAGTAAAAAGGGGAAAAGAGGGAACTCACCTTGGCACAACCTCCCTGATAACACACATGAAACAAATACACCATGACATTTATGTCAAACATGTTAAAGCCAAACACCCATTATAGAAATCTAGCACCGCTGTTACTATACCACCTGACTCTCCATAAAGGCACCAAGAGGCGAGGTAGAGATCAAAGAGGAGGAAGACTAAATAAACCCAGACAGACACGGGAACTTCATTGACGAGCGAAACAACTAGCTCGCCATCAACATCACCTTCTTCCTGTAGGGTAACAAGTACATCTTCTGCCAGTCCATCTCGTTCATCGTTACCTCCCCCGCTAAATGATAGCTACTCTGTTGATGTTAGGATATGGCAGTTCATCTCTACCCATTGCACACTGTGTGGTGCACTGACCACACATGCCAGTGTGGTGGAGGAGAATCAATACCAGGTCATCAAGCAGCATATGAGGAGATTCCATCCCACAGAATATGCTAAGATGCTGGCAGGGAGGGTTCATCATTATTATTGAACTGTCAGCAAGTTGTCATGTGTCCTTAGCACGGTCTGGACAAGGGGTATAGTGACAGTGCCAGTACTTGGGTTCTGGTGTCATGGTGTTTGGATACAGTTGTGCCCCTAGATGTTATTTACCACACATACTGTGCACCTTGCAATTGCTGATGAAAGTCACAGTTCCTGCTTGCAAGAGAAAAATGTATATTATAATAACAACACACCCAAGATTTTGGAGTTGGGGCTGGTGGAGAAAAATTATTAGGCAACTTGTTCTTTTGTCCACATAGACTGGGGGCTACGTATTGTGCTGCTACTGCCTCAGGCGCAACCATGGAGCCAGTTGTGGCAAGTGGCATCCATCTTTCATGTTACTGCTATTGTTGATACCATTTGCTTTCAGCTGCATAATCATTCACCTGCTTAAACAATTCAGCAGCAGCAGTACGAACAGCAGATGCAACTCAGGACTCGGGAGGAAATTTGACAGTGGCCACTGGCCTACATGACCTGCTGGCATTCGGCCAGTAGGGCATTTTTATTTTTTTTCTCAGGGCTTTGAAAAAAAAACAGGACGGAGTGCGGACATCTTGCCATTGTGAAGTCCGCGCGCCTGCACTGTCAGTCCCAGTCGGCTCTAGTAGGCGTTGCTAGGAGCCATTTGGCTCCGGCTGGAACTGACAGCGCAGACGCGTGGACGTCACAATGGCAAGATGATGTCCACGCTCCGTCCTGCCTGTCACCCATGGGAGAGAGCAGAAATCTATTAAATAAGGTAACTATTCTGGCGACTAGCACTACTAAGCATCTAGTCGTCAGATGGGGACTTAGCGAAGCAAAAGATTATGTTGGGTGGTAGTTCCGCTTTAATTCATGTATTAATATAGCCTATGCTGCTTTTTATCATATCAGAAATTAGTATTAATGGGATCTTGGTGAGGTTATAATGGTTTCCCCAGTGGGACTACATTGTATATATTGTATATAACATATACTTTGGTACATTTACTCCTCATTGTATGGTGCCATTACCTAACTCACACCAATAGAGCTTGTCATTCTTGCTTCTGAGTGATTTATCATTATAAGTGTATTTTATTATTATTTTTATTTTTGATATTTCCCATGATTTTCGTTATACAAATGTATTTTTGGTTTGGCATTGGGGAGACTTCAAGACTGCCAAGATTTCCAAGTATTTTTTGCATTTTTTTACATTTGTTTTATTATGGTATTGATGCACGTGTATATATAGGACTTTATCACGTGCTAAATGAATTAATTGATATGTTTATTTATGTCACAAGTGTACTCAGTGCTTTACAATTTATGGGTTTAGACAATACAGGATTGCAAGTGCTTTGCAAAGTGAAACACTGGAAGTGAGATACCTGCCGAAAGCTTACAATCTAAAGTGATAATGGGAGACATACAGAGAACATAAGGGTCAAGTACTGAATACAGTGCTAGAGTTCTGGTCAGGACAGGGATGTTATGTTAATACCACTAACTAAAATGTGTTCAGTCAATCTGTACTCTGCTGTGGTGCTGGTCCCGGGCTACATCCCCCATGAGGTCCTACAACCAGTCCTATCAACAACTGCAGCAGTGGAAAGATCTAGAGGACACTGGCATTCACATGCACAGCGGTTGCTAGAGGCAGTAGACACAGTTCAAGAATATTCAGGACCTGAGAGGTGCACATTTGGCTGATATTTATGTTATCATATCATCACATATCCTGTCATTATCATGCATCTCCATCACCATCTTATATTTAGTTTTGAATGTCATCATCTCATTATCATTTCATTTTGGGACTGAACATTTATTCAGGTTGGACTTCTTCCTTAATGGTGACCACACCAACTTTGTTTGATTAGCTTTAATATACTTTTTGAATCGTATTCCTTGCTGATCCATCATCACTATATTCATCATCAGTTTTATTTACATAGATTCCTGTTTTCTTTTTCTTTTTTTTTTCTTCCTCGCTCTCTCATATCTCCTATTTTTTCCATTTAGATATTAGGATAATCATAATCTATCAGGTTGATATTTAAAGGGATAGTAATACTTAAAATGTAAAAAAAAATATGTTGTAGGGTTTATCCCCCTGAGTAAAACAAGTGTACTCCCACTGCTGAAAGGTGTTTCATTCAAAAGTTATTAATTTTCAAAGTTGAATTTTTTAGGTGCAATATCACAGTGGCCTGAAATTGTACAGTGGCGCTGTTGCTACACCATCCTATGGAGATTTATGGTCCCAAGACCAGAGCTGTCCATAGGATCGTGTAGCAACAGCGCCACTGTACAATTTCAGGCCACTGTGATATTGCACCTAAAAAATTCAACTTTGAAAATTAATAACTTTTGAATGAAACACCTTTCAGCAGTGGGAGTACTCTTGTTTTACTCAGGGGGATAAACCCTACAACATATTTTTTTTTACATTTTAAGTATTACTATCCCTTTAATCTATTGGGTAGTGTGTAAACTATTTATATTATTTTGTGATATTGCTTCTGTTAGCAGTACTTCTGCATGTGCACTGCCAGACTGATATAAGCTCCAGGACAAATTGTCTCCCACAGAAGTTGGTTGAACATTTATAATGTGTTATGTAACTTGTGAGCCCCTTGGATACTAGAAAGATCCCCTAAGCATTGTGAAGAAATGCAGTGGAGACTATAGGGGTATTTAAAGGGTTGGTAATGCCCAAAATAAAGTTTATTCTATATGGAAGATTTTACAAAAATAAAGTATTTGGAGAAAGTCCTATCTCTCAAACTTGTATGGTTTGAGAGATATCCTCCACTAAAATTCCCCTTCTCTAGAGGTCAGCTGTAAATCTGACAGATGGAGATCTGTGTCAGGTGACACCAGGAGGCTCTTCAGCAGAGCCAAGATAGTGATATTGGAAAATAATTACTTCAGTGGAACGGTCTACAAAGTGTGCTTGCAAACCAGGCACACTTTGTAGACCTTTCCAATTAAATAATTATTTTTCAGCAACGTGATTTTGGCTCTGCTGCAGAGCCGCCGACTGGTTCCTGGACCGGGATCTCCTGATATCAGGAGTAGGGGAGGGAGGGGGAAACTTAAAGGAGGATATCTCTCAAACCGTAAAAAGGTTTGAGAGATAGGACTTTCTCCAAATACTATTTTGTAAAATCTACCAGACAGAATAAACTCTATTTTGGACATTACTAACCCTTTTACAATTTGAGTGCCAGAGAGCTATCCAATGCTGTGCATCACTATTAGTTGGATACCGCTCTATCACTGAGATATTTAAAGAGTTAAAGATATCTAAATAGCAAGTACAAAATTATATAACAGATTATCATTAATCACACAAACAAATGTTATTGAAACAGCACATTATTAAATGAACTGCCTTTGTGTCATAATAAACAAGTTATACACACTAGTCTGCAAACTACTTCCACAATTTACTGAACTGTATAAGGCCATTAATCATAATCTCAGACCAAGCAACACAAATGACTGCTATATACTGAGTCTCTGTTTTCACACCCTGCAGGAGCTCTGCTTCCTATGCTCTGACAGACATTATAATCACTGACACAATTAAGCCCATACTGCATAACTAGGTATCCAGGTCAAGCGGAGGTTACGTGTTGCCAGCATGGATTTTCATTAGAAGAAAAGTAACCTGGTCCTGTATTCTGTTTGCTTTCCTTTGCGTGATATTCTCATAAATATTTACATGATAATGTTGTACATCATTATCAGGTTTTATAAAATGTATCTGAAAAATGTTTCGGAATATTCTTGATTTTATACAACACTAGCGAAAATGCCATTGTACATGGGCCAAGGTCCGGGGTGAAGTTAATGTGTTGCGTACCCCTCTGGTACTCAAAGGGTTAAGAGGCCAGTCCTGCTCTGCGTACTGCCACCACTTCACAAGATGCAGTCATACACTGTAGAGACTGCCTGGACGCACAGAATGCTCCCAGCATTCCTACACCTCCAGCATTCCTACACCTCCAGCATTCCTACACCTCACAGTATTCCTACACCTCCAGCATTCCCACATCTCCCAGCATTCTGTGCGTTCGGGCACTGCATCGGACATCTTGCCTTTTATGTTATAGGATATTATGCATTGAGTAGCAGAAACATATTGTTGTTTAACCCACTGAGCACCAGAGAGGTATGCCACATATTACTTCGCAATGCGTTGCATATTCCTTTTGTCTTCAAAGGGTCAAAGCAAAAACTACTGGTTTATAAACTGTCTACAGACAATCCACTGTAATTTGTTGCTAGCCCCCCTGGCAGTAAAGTCTTACAATTTTTATTAATAATTTATTTTTCTAAATCAGTTACTAAAACACATATTCTTTAAGACCAAAATTCAACAGTGGGTGAAAAGATGAGAATATCATGTATGCTGATCTCCTGTTCTCCAGTGTAATCATTGCTGGATTGATCAATGATCAGTCGTATTTTCCTTCCTTCAGAATGGGAACACAATGAAAATCTGCCAATGACAGACCAATGGTAGAGCAGAATGGGGTTCTGAATAGAGTGAACTGCAAGACTGAAATCTCACTGTTCAGTCTCTTGGCCTGTGTGATGCGGGTCCCCATATATTCTTAGCTTTGGGTTTGATACAGAGGGTCTATGAAGGCTACAACCCACAAAGTGTCTGAGAGCCAAACACTTCCAGGATGTTTTCCATCCAAGGGCGTCAGTTTTCAGTTTACACAGTGCAGCCCTAGCTTTTTACTGTCAGCTCCCATAGAAGCAGACTTAATCCTTTGCGTGCCAGAGGGGTACGCAACACATTGCTTTGCAATGCGTGTCATACCCCTCCTGCACTCAAAGGCTTAATAAAATATGATAATTTCCCTTTAAATATAACACATGATGATGTCATATAGTCCAGTATTAAGGGAAATTATATGCAACTTTTAATTGTTTTATGCTGTATTAACCTGAATCTCCCAATGGCAGGAATATATTTTCACACGCACACACACGCATACACAAACGCACACATACACACTGCACACACAGACTCACACATACACGCATACATACACACACGTGAGTAGACACATGCACACAAATACACTAACACACCGCACACACACACTGTACACATGCCCGCACATGCAAAAAGGAAAAAAGTATGATAATCATCACCATCACCAATATAGGAATAATATTCACAAGAAAGATGGCTAGAAAAACATTTCTGTGCTAACTAGCTAGGAAGGCTTCTTAGATCTCGAAAGTATCTAAATAAATGGCTAAATCACATCATAGTAGATATCTCTTTCTGGATGCCAGGCTGTTCCTTTCCATACATCCAAATCAATGAAACCAATAGAAAAGAAAAACAATATGAAGGTTGCTAAAAGAACCTTAACAAAAGTGTCAGCATGAAACTGTATGACACACCAGTGTGAGCACAGTCTTTGTACTGTTTCTTATGGATACTTTTGATAAGGCATTGTTGATACCCTACTTTTTGTTTTTCTCTTCCATACACACACACATATATATATATATATATATATATATATATATATATATATATATATATATATTTAAAGGGATAGTAATGTTTCATAATAAAAGCAGCTCTAATTAATCATCATAGTATTTGGACCTTGGAGAGTGTTATTTCGATTCTGTCAGAGTTGTAGTTCAAGAGTAATTCAATGATAAAGTATCCCCCTCCCTCCCCTTTTACTGATGTAAAACTGCTCAGCCAGATCAGAAGGGAGGTGCCCAGGTAGATTGCACAGAGGAACAATCTTCAATTAAGATAAGGGAAAAACCTGAAAAGCTTTTCAAGGGGGGCAGGGATTTCATTGTTCTCATAGGAAGAAGATTGTCCCCTGCTGTTATCTGTCTTGTCTATAGACTGGATTCCACATCTGAGAAGAGATGGTAAAAGGGGGGCGGGAGGGGAAACTTTGCTTGTGAATATTTTTCAAACCATAAAGGTTTGAGAGATAACACTTATATCATTCTTCATGTTTTTTTAATGCCTACACAATAAAATAAAGATAAAACAAAGTATTACTATCCCTTTAAATTTGTACACTGTTAGTGTTTTCATGGGTAGTGTGTGTATGTGTGTGTGTATATATATATATATATATATATATATATATATATATATATATATATATATACATACAGAAAGAGGAAGCACTCTCACTTAACAGGGTCTCACTGGGTACTGTAGTTGAGTAGAACAGGATCCATGTGGATCCATGTAACCAGCATATGGTAGAATCAACCAGCACTCACAGCCAAATTCAAGTGAAGTAGTGTTTAATTAGGTAATGTTAACGTTTCAATGCATATTGTAGCATTTTCATTGGGACACACACTACCCATGAAAACACTATCACTGTACAAATTTAATTAAACTCTATTGGCTGGATTCTATTGCATGTGCTAATTTTATCTCTGCTTTTATCTCCAGGTTTCCCCATAGACTTCAAAATTTTTTATAAAACGGGAGGTAACATTTATCTCCTGCAATAGAATCCATCCCTATATGTCCCCAGCCTATTACGTTTTATGAACATAAACATTCAATGCAGAGTTATGAAACATAGGGAAGAAATATGACAAGTTTCTCCTATCACCTTACATTAACATAATGAGGAATATCATCAGAATGCAAACTCCTCCACACCCAAATTATTGTAAACACATTTGTCTGCATACATTTATATGTATATTTTCAACTTGGTAAAATACAATACTTTATTTCAAGTATAAAGTTTTGTTTTTATTGTTATTTTCAAGGAAAAGGGTTACACTAAGACAGTTTGTTGAGTCTACACCCTTCTTAATGCCACTAGGGGAATTGCTATTTAGCGATAGAGGAACTAACCCTTCTCTAGCGCCAACTCTAGTAGACCACCATTTGGTGATACAAATAAAGGTGAGCTCATCTACAGCCTTGATTCTCACTGCTTTGCACAGTCCTACTTCTGTCCTTAAAGACTTAACCATGTCTGTGTAATGCCAGAGAGGTGAGCAACACATTGTGAAGCAATGACTTGCACACCCTTCTGACACCTTCCAGTTTTTATAGATGAACAAAAAGGCTGCTGTATATTACCAATCCTCAGTTCTGTACAATTGCAACATATAATATATAAGCTGCAGACAAGGATTCTGGGAAATAGAGAATACAAAGAAAATAGCGCATTTGCTTCCTATTGCCACATCTTCTCATTGCTGAGTTACACACCTTGCACGTCTACTTCTAGAAAGTAATGAAGCAAGGTAGACAATATCACGACGTGTATTTTATCCCAGGAAAATAAATTACTTATCTTGACCTTTCTGTGTTAAAAAGACTGGCCCTATTTGGAGATTACAAGTGATCTCCTAGTGATTTAATGGAAGCAGAGAATGTTCTTTGTCTGCTCAGATGCCATGTTATGAACAAAGATCAACTGAAAAACAAGTATTATTAGGATGAACATAATAAGAACATCTATTAACCCTCTATATAAGGACTTTCTGTAGGTTACCTTCAACAAAGCATCTTAACTGAACATGCTTTGTAACAGTGATAATATATCATTCTTACAACTGCAAGATATGGTGTCTGGGCTAGATTCCCCATTAGGCACAATAGGCAGCATCCTAGAGGGACATATATTGTTCATTAGTATAAGATATAAAACTCTAATAGTATTATTATGAGACATGAGTTATATGAATCAATTGAGTTACATTATTTTCTCTGTTACATGAAAGGTTTGAGTGACTTACACCTAGGGACAATTCGCCCTCCTCTTACTCTTGTTTAGCATGTTGAGGTATATTCATTACAGCAAGGATTCAAGAGGGTTTTGCTCAGGTATGGGCCGTTCTTCATTTATGTAAAGACTCATAATCAAATAATGATACTTTAAGAGACAATCAATTAATTAAGCTGCAATTATCCCATTATATGGAAGGCATGAGTGAGTAATGCACAGGGGCATCTTAATCCTGATAAGTCCCACTCTCCTTTAATCATGTAGCGATACACACTATTTGAAGAGGGGAGCTAAAACTAATTAAGGTATATTAAGCTTGTTACAAGGAAGGTTTGAGAGGTCCTCATTTTGGGTCAATTAAAGGTGCACATCATTAAAACAGAACACAAGATAATTCAACTTACATGAATCCTGGTATTTAAAGGGAACCATTCACATTATACAAACTTGTGTCCATTGACTTTAATTAGTAAAACTTGATTAGTGTTTTTTTTTTTTTTTTTTTTTTTTTAAATCTTACTGAGCTAGTATTGAAGATATAGAGACTTATAATCGGGCACTTCCACATTGTGCGGCACACAGTATGTGTGGCACAACGCAGCAGGACTTCCCACCTGCCCCAGGGAGAGCAAGTTTGTCTAATGTGAATGTTCCGCTTTAACAGCTCTAGCAATTACAGTATTGTGTATCAAACTATAATGACTGCTAATAGCAAGAAGATACATGAATCAATTTATTATCATTCTTAGAACTTATACTCCATTTTGATATACCACTGTAGATAAAATGGTTTTAACTATTGAGAATGCTCTCTGTCTTCAGAGTTGTCAAATTGGTGGCGATGCTCATGGGAAGGCATCCCTTTTACATCGCCAGCAGTTTGACAACCTTCCATGCTAATGAGATGCACCCCCCTTGTATCCCTAATTTTTAGTGCATATAGCTATGTGTGTCTACATCTCCAAGGCAATGTTCTCCCCATACAGTGTCAAGCACACATCACCACATCACCATACCTTAGTGCATCTCCCCCATATTAAAGGGCTAAACTGCATGCATTTTGTTCAGTCAGTTACATTTTTAAACAAATCAGCAAATATGTGAATGTACAAACTGAACACTCCTAAAAATGGATGTGGGGAGGATCACTATTAACCCAGGAGGGTCTGGATGACACTGGGGTTGACTGAGTGAGGTCTTGCACATACATGGTTGATTTGGCCAAAGCATGATAGATATTTGTAAAGTAACAGAACCTTTAATTGTATATAATGTTTAAAGGAATACACTTTCTAATCATAAAAAAACTATTTTTCTTGATCTATAAAGAAAAATCCTACTGGCCTTCCTTCATGAAACAATTCTGTGGATTGGTTCTCCAAAATTAATATTCTACACTCAGGGCCGGATTTACATCTCAGGAGCCTGAGTAAGCAACAAATAATCAGGTCTGCCTCTATGATCATAATATTCAACATTAATTAAAGAATAATTCTGGGAACCAATCTACGCAAAATTGAATCCTAGTGACCACTGAGATTTTGACCTGGATTCTATTGCAGGAGATAAATGTTACCTCCAGTTTTTTCCAATATTTTCCTATTGAAGTCTAAGGGGAAAACTGGAAATAAAAGCAATGATAAAATTAGCATCTGTAATAAAATCTAGCCCCTTATTCCCAGAATAAATTATGCAGGATTTTATCATTACAATAGGTTGGTTTCCCTTCTCATTACATTACATTACTGTGGTCCGTATTTATAAAAGCAATCTGGAGTAACTCTGGAGTAAACCATTTGCATCATACAGGACAAATACACATTTATAAATATTCCATGCACTTGAATAGAGCTTTTTAACCCCTTGAATGCTAGAGAGGTCTCCAATGCATTGCAAAGCAATGCGTTGGAGACTTTGCTAGCATTCAACAGGTTAAAACCCAATTTAATTTACAAAATAATGTTTGCTTGTCCCCTTTAATACAGATGGTTTACTATAGAATAATTCCTGTTTGCTTTTATAAATATGGGCCTGTATTCCTTGCAAATAATTATTGATGGGAAATGTTTGACCCTACCAACATTGCAATGCATTGCACAACATACATGTAGCTCAATATTTTTAATTAACACTTTTATCTTTAAAACACACAAAGATCAATGAATGTAATTATCACCTTGGAGAAGGTGTGTTGAGATTTGGACCACTGTATTTTGGGCCAGATTTGTACATAGGCAAATTGTTCAGTTTGTCACTAAGTTTGGAACTCATTGGACCTTATTACATGGAATGTTGTCCAAACATTGGCATCTTCTTACTAGTAATAATATATTGAGAGAGATAGTGGGAGACAGTCCAGCAATTGTAGCTAAGAGAGCACCTAATGTTCGAGATAAATTACGTAAAAGTCAATACACTAGATCAGAATCTAAATCCATGTGGTTGGGGAAGAGTCAGATCAAGGGTATGTTTAAAGGTGGGACATGTAGTGCCTGTAGATTTAAAGATCAAATTAAGACATCTGTGAACCATAATAGTACTAAAGAGTTTTACATTAATAGTTTTATTAACTGTAAGACAGAGGGTGTGGTCTATTTACTAAAATGTCCTTGTAACACGATGTATGTTGGTAAGACTGAGGCAATTAAGAAGAAGAATATTAGAACACAAACGTGATATAGAAAAACAAAATCTAGAAAGTCCGGTTGCGAGGCTTTTTTTTTGGAATTTCATAGTGGTAATGTTAATGGACTGCGTGTGGCTGGTATACACCATGTTGTAAGGAATATCAGAAGAGGTGATGACAGAATCCTTTTGCAGAAAGAAACAAAATGGATTTATACCCTAGGGATGATGTTTCCTCAGGGTATGAATGAGGATTTAAAATTTCATATGTTTTTATGAGACTTAACCCCTTGGATGCTGGCGGGGGATGTGACGTATTGTCTTATGTCACGCTGTCCGTGCATCTGACACAATGAGGTTGGACTTTAATCAGTCCCTATGTTCATACATATAGTGTATTTATAGTTATTAAAATTATTTTGTAGAAAAGTGTATTTAATAATGTATATCTACAGAGATTTCTGTTGGATCTTAGTATAGAAACGTTAATATAATTGTAATAGACACTGAATGGAACAGTAAGGGTTAACATATTGGATTAGACATATCATTTTAATGTGCACCTGGGGGGCATTGGAATTATGGGAGGTGATTTCCGGTGGATGCCGTTTTAAATAGATTTCCCATGAACATGCCGGTAACTTGCCTTGACAAAGACCTGTGAAGCAGGACGAAACGTGTTGCCGTATAGATATACCTTGCATATGTGAAGTGGACTACTATAATGCATCAGTGAACATGTTCACAGAAATGTTTTGTTGAGATATGAGAGCTGTGATCATTATAGCAGACAAGGATATTAGCAACGATACGAAGGGTGAATGCAGTTTGTGAGTGGTGTAACGATGCCTATGTATCACAGTGCCTGTGATTCCTGTCAGTCTCATCTAGGACAGATACTGATTTGCTGTGTTGGTTTGGCCTGCCCCCTGGTGACCTTTTTATACCTGGCTAGCACAACTGTCAGGCACCCTTTCGTGGTGTTTCTGTGCCAGTTACTGTTGCTGTGTTCCTGTGTTCCGGATTCCTGTGTACCGACTTGGCTTGTCTTGACTATTCTCCTGTGTTCCTGCTCGTGTATGACCCGGCTCGTCTGACTACCACCTTTGGATCCTGACCCGGTTTGGCTGACGTTTCTGCTTGTGTACGACCCGGCTTGTATGACTACCTTCTACGTGCTCCGACCCGGCCTGGCGGACTTCCCGCTCCGAAGAACGACTCCTGCTTTCTACAGTGACCTGTGTTCCAGTTGTCGCCGCCGCAACATTCCTATCTGCTGTTCCAGCTTTTGGTGTGACTGCCTTGCCTGGTGTACTCCGATCAGTGCAGTGCATTTTCCTGTGCAGAGTTGTGCGTACACGCGCCTCCCTCAGACTGCAGAGCCTTGCTATACCGCTGAAAAGTCTCAAGTAAATGTGCTAATTAACCCTAGCAGTGCCGCTGGGTTCCACTCTATCGCTAATCCTGTAAGAGTCTCTTTCTCAGTGAATACTACTGCTGAGCTGGCCGCTCTTCGTCGGCAGCTCCACACATCCTTGCAGAGTATTTACATCCGTTTGGGCCGGTTGGGCGCCTGAGACTCTCTCTCTTGTTCAGTGAGCGATTCCGCTTTACCGAGTGGTGGCAGGCACAGGCATCAGAATTCGTATTCCGGTAATCACGCCCGTGGGGGCTGTCGGCTCTAGCGTGTGCTATCCCGTTATCCGGTTAAGTCTGAGGAGGCTTGGCAGTTATCGCATTGAAGGCTGGTTCCAATCACGCCCGTGGGGGCCTTATGCACTTGCACTAGTTGAAGCAGTTCCAGTAGGTACGCCCGAGGGGGCTACGGGGACTCTTGTGCTTCTTACTGAACACCGTGGCGGGGCAGTCCAGTATCCAGCCGGTGATAGTCTTGGTCTCCAGCATCAGCCTTATAACACCCTGGGCGTTCCAAACATCCACATCTGAGACTGACTGTTATCAAGGACTTAACCCCTGAGGGGTTTACGCTATTCTATTACTGTGTAATTGTACTTATAAGTCATTTGTGCATTTACCGTTATAGCTATATATTATCTGTGTATATTTACCACCACTAGAGGGCGTGTTATTGCCTTATCTTATTTTAATAAAACTATGTTCTTATTCACCCAATGGTCTGAGTGTCTTAAAAAACCGTGACACTATGAGAGGGTAGAGGAAACACCCCCTTGATGTCATTGAGAATAGTGGAAGCAGTGAGAAGTAATTTCTGGGGCATGGAGGAAGCCAGACTCAGCTGTTCGTGAACTAACCATAACTAACGCGTTATACATTACAATCCTTGTGTATTTCTGCTTATATACAGCTCTTTATGAATACATTTTACATCTCTCATCATATTCTTATGGATCTGTCCACTTTTTGCTTAGCATGACAACTAATATTTTGGCTACTTTAACATGGACACACTTGCTTTAACATCTTTCCATGCATGGATTAACATTAATCTATTAGCTGCTGCTTACGATTTCTATTGGGACTGTTATTGTTTCAGTTAGTTATATGAGCATATTTGGATGGTGATGAGAGTGTCATAATACAATGATTGTCATCGTTTTGATATCTGGGATAACTGCACTGTTGATTTTGATATTATCTAGTCCTTTATACATATGCACAGGTGGTCTTGGTAGGAATTGCTGTATGTAATTTTGCTGTTTTCATGATTAAGTATGTTGGTGCATTGGGGATAAGGAGTATGTATGTTGGTGCATTGGGGATAAGGAGTATAGCAATACACTTTTTATTGCAATTTATACTGATAATTGTTTGTAATAAACATTCAAATACTTTATAATTTGACATTTTTTGTCCTGGTACTTTTATACTGGTCAGAGTGCTGTTTTAGTACCTAGCTTTTTTCCATTTTCACTTGTCTCATTTCCCTTTCATATATTTTTGTTATGACTGAATCTCCCCCTATTATCAGTTAACAAATGCTAACATATTCTTACTGATTTACCATCTTATTAATTCTAAGGAAGGATTTTTTACCCACTTGGAGTTTAATTTGAAATGGCTTCAATTGTTTTTTTTTTTTAGTCTTCCTCTGCATCAGCAAGGGTCAACTTGATGGACTCATGTCTTTTTTTCAGCATCATCAGCTGTGTTACTATGCTATTATGTAGACATATACTGAAAGGCCAAACATCAAACATCAATAATTTGAATTACGTTTTTTCTTCACAAAACTCTTCACCTATGGACCCATTTGTACAAAGGAAAAGTGGAATAATTTGTACCATAGGAATGGGGGTTGTTAGGTTTCCAAAACGCTTGAGAGTTGTTCCAACCTAATGCATTATCATTGCACAGTGCAGCCCAATTGCACCATTATTAGTAGTAAGATCATCACTATTACATGCCCCAAGCTGGCAACAAGAGTATGGACTTCTGGGGATAGGGCTCCTTAATTTACTACATAGAAATGCTCCTAACCACAGAAAACAAGAATTCCCAAAATTCATATTGATTGAAAAGGCGATTTCTTCAGACTCTGCCCAGGGAACATCTGACATGATGAGTCACTGGTGTCATTTAAAGGAATACTAATACTTAATTTTCCTTTTATGAAACACGAAGTGAGGCTTATCTCTAAAAACGTTATGGTTTGAGAGATATACCTCGCTAAAGTTACTTCTTCTTGGCTTTCTGAACGAAGTCAGCACTCTAGCTAACAGCTACAGAATCCAGTCATTTGACCGGATGGGGGCTCTTCAGCAGAGCCAAAAACACCCAATCTAAACATTAATACTTCATTGGAGTTTACAACATATACCTTTTTGGCTCTGCTGAAGAGCCTCCATCCGGTCAAATGACCAGATTCTGCAGCTGTCAGCTAGAGAGCTGACTTCGTTCAAACAGCCAAGAAGAGGTAACTTTCGCAAGGTATATCTCTCAAATCATAAAGGTTTGAGAGATAAGCCTCACATCGTTTTTCATATTTTTTATGCCTAAGATATTAACTAAACGTAAAATTAAGTATTACTATCCCTTTAAAGAATGACATGTAGTATAAACAGTATTGGGGGTTGGAGTTTTGTTGGATTAAAACCTAACCAGCACCAGCATCATCATTGCTAAAGCTGTCTATCTCTGCTCTTTCCTGTTAACATATGTTGTTTAAGCACCAAGAATACCTTTACCATAAAGTGAGGTTTGTAGACACAATTAACCCCAAACATTCAAAATGAACCATGGATGCACAATTACACATCCATTTTCTAAATGAAATTGTTCACAGCTGTATGGTTTAATCACACCTGCGAACCTTCAAAATGTGCTGACCATGAAATCTTTGACATATTAACGCAAATTATCCATAATGTATATTTTAGGCCAGGTAAGTTCAAACTTGCCCTCTGGCCCCCAAGTGCAGGTTTTCAGGATCTCCTCACATACACATACTGTGTTCATACAGGTGAGTCAATCAGTGGTTCATTCATCTTGAAGAATCTGATGGACTTCATAACATTCACTTGTGTTTAATAGAGGAGATCCTGAAAAAATACACTGTTGAGTAGGCCTGAGGACAGGTTTTAGCTCCCCAATTCCAGGCCATATTTCCCCTGTTGATGTAATCTAGATGTCATCTAATCAATCCTCAAGGAACAATTAACAGGCTACAACAAAGAGATAACATTGACTGAACATTCACAGGACAAACAAGTCTCCCTCTTCCTTTCAGGGAAAAGTGGCAGCAATTAAGAAACTAAGAGCTACAGGGGACAAATCAAAATGTCCATTGATTTGCATGGCCCTAAAGGTGCCATCCAATCAGCTGGTGCAATTCTGGAGCAAACCAACACCAAACCAACAACGAGCAATACATTCAAGACCTTTCTATTCCATTCCAGAGCTGGACACAGTTTGTTCTGCAGTCAGGCTCATAGCACTTCTACATAAAGTCATACTAATGTATATTTGCAAACGCATACCAGTGCACACATAATGCAGGAAGATACATATTGTTTAGCAAAAAGTTTTTAATGCAGCAGAAATATATTGTAAGGCTTCTGCTGCTGTGTAAAATGAATCTGGGTTCATTCAAAACTTATTAAGCTCAAACGTGTTTTTGTCACAGTAAAATATAATTTTCTGTTGTGGTTACCAGGTGGTGCTGTTTCTATTACTTACTATGTAGAGTACATTAAACCCTAAAGGGCCCATGACAGGTCAGGACCATCATGGGTAAACCTGTGTAAAGGACCCATGACCGTTCTGGCATGTCCTGGAATTTGGGGGTGTATACCGTTCGGGGAACCCTGAATCCGTTTTGAACAAAAAAAATGCTCTGTGATCCTTAACTGCCGGTCATGTTCTCGCGTGGCTGGTCATTAAGGGGTTTAATTACTCAAGGTCTCCCACTGATCGAATATTTTAAAAAAGATATGTGCCTTTTGGACACAGGTCACAGTGGCTAACAGTTTCCAAAAGTGTATGTATGAGCTGAAATAATGTTAGAACTGAAAATCTCACAGAAGTACTGTTACAGTAAATATTTTAATAGTGTTTTCTTTCTTGTGTTTTTTTATTTAATAAAAACTCCTTTAAATGTTGTTTCTGTATTGTATACATGTATAGGTTCTAGTCTAGGCATAAGCAACCTTTGACTGTTGGATTATGGGTGTTGCAGTCTACGGTATCTGGTCAGAAGTTGCTTACATGTGGTCTAGTCAAAACCAAACTTTAATGAGTCTGAGGTTAATTACAATATATATTTTGTAAAAGTTATTCAGCAATAAAAAAATGTTTAAAAGTTATGAAAACATGTTATTTTGTTAAGCATAATCAGCTTGGAATCAGTCATAATATTGTGTAAACTCAAGAAGTAGAACCAGGCTTTGTTTTCTTGGTTAAAGGAAAGTTACTTTATATTCTATTAAAGAATATACCGCAACATTCACACTCACATATATATAATTTTTATTTTTGCTCAAGGCACGGTTAACATTTGTTGAACCATTAGCATGGATATAACTTAGGGACAAGTGTACAAACTGATATTTATTCTTAGGCCTCACAATCAGAATGACAGAAGAATAGTTTATTATCCCTAACCATCCACATAATTATACATTTGAAATGTAACATTCACTTTTTTCTCAAATAGTCTTCACAGAGATACTCTAAGCTGGTCTGTCTGTCTATTCTAATCTATCTATATATCTATCTATCTATCTATCCAGAACTTTGAGGCCCTTGGTAAAACTGTGAATGGAGGTCTTGTTTGGACCCTGTGGGGAAAGTAGTCACACTATTGTATCGTGCACTTTGGAAGGTTTCTATATTGTCTTCTCATAAGAATAAGTTTGTTCCTTGATGAAATTTGAAACTCCTTGGGAGCTCAAAGTGTGAGCCCCTGAAACAGGAAACCCCTGGAAGAAACTGGTATGCCCCCAGTTAAATACATATATTATATTGCATGTGTAAATTATAGGAGACATATATATTACAGCACCTTTTTTCTCTAGGAAAAACAGCCCTGTTCATGAATGATACAACATTCAATTCTCTTTCATGTAGCTGCAAAGTTGCCTATATTTTCCTTTCTATATCCACAAATTTCCAGCTTGCTGCTTAGTAGGGTTGGGAGAACATTTTCACCTCAAACTGAAATCGGTGAAAAATGGCACTTTCTGCCTGGTGAAAAATTTCCCGCAAAAAGTGACTTTTTTCTGCTTTTTCCTGCTTTTTTCACCTAGCTCATTGCATTGTAATCAATGGGTAGAAATTTTTTTCTCCACCTCAGAAAAGTTTTCTACAGCCATATAAAAGGCTGTTGAGCTCTCATAGCATGCCATTCTGTGTTTGTGAGAGGAGAGAGCAGCATGTTTTTGAGCTAGAGAAGATAGGAAAATAAAGGGGACTTGAAGCTTAGTTTTAGGGAATTATTTAGATAGGACATTTGTTATCTGTAGTAGAGGAGTCTAGGGGGAACAATGGGGTTAAAAAGGGAGGAAGGAGGTTGACCAAAAATACCCCAAAATTTGGTGTGACTGACTGGCAAGACACAGGCAGCTAGGGTCCAAATTTCTTGCTGATTTTACTTTTATTGTCTCTGTGCTGGGGAAGTCTGGGGAATGAAGTTGTTGATTTTGTTTTTTAGTTACTATATATTTTGTAACCAACTGTGATAAGATATGGTGGACAACTTAAAAATAAATAAAGAAGTAAATAAAAAAGAAAAACATATATCATTAAACAAATAAATATATTAGACAGCTGACTGGGAGCTCTGTGACTGAGGCAGACTTGATAGACAGCAGATAACATTGAGAATTTTGTTGAGGGCCAAGGCAAGACATCACACACAGTAAGTGAGTAATGTCTAGCAAATGCACAAGTGAGTAGGGGAAAGGTAGAGGAAATTCAGGGGCGTGGGAGTAAAGTGTTAGTGCATAAACTGACTGCAACAATTGTTGCTGCAGCATGTGCAATAAATGATGATGATCCCTCTCCTCCTGGAGTGGATGCAGTTTGTCAAGGTCCCACAAATCACACCACACCTGTCTCCCACCCACACCATTACCATACACATTTGCCACATTGTAGGTTGTACTTTATTTTTTTTTAATCACTTGACATCATCATGAATATGTGCAAGTGTCACTTAAACAGGAAGTAAGTGTTGTGGGCAAAGGACAAAGGCACTCTGCATGCTAACACATTTTTTAAGGTATATGTCGCTGTGGGACTCACAACTTTGACTTCCATCTACTTAGTTCTCCACTACAGCTCTCAGAAGAAGTAATATTGTGCTGGGAAATGTTGCACCATATTAAACATAGGAAAAAAATATGTTGGAATAGGAGACAAATGTGTTAGAATAGGAGACAAATGTGTTGAATAGGTGAAAATGTGTTAGACTAAGCAAAAAATGTTTTAGAATAGAAGAATACTGTGTTGGAGTAGGCGAAAAATTTGCTAGAGTAGGCGAAAAGGAGGAACATTTTGCATTGGAGAAAAAGAGAAAAGTTTCACAAAAAAAATCGAAAAATCTGCAGTTTTTCATGAAAAGTCATGCAGGAAATCTTTCCCACTTTTTGCCCACCCCTACTGCTTAGGATTCAGTGTAGCAAAAAACTCACAAGAGTGATATAAAGGTGCTACATGTTAATGCCTAACTGAGGACATAACAAGTGCAAGCTTTCAGGACACTAAGGCCCCTTCTTCAGGCATATGGGTTAATAAATAAATCTAGAATAACACTGCATTTCTAGTTACAGACTACACAAAGCAAGCAAAAAGAAAAAGATAAGATCAAAACATATGCACTCTCACTTCTTCAAATTTTTTATAAAAAATATGTAAATAGAAAAATAATATCAAAATACCAATGGACTACAAAACACATACCCAAAGAGCGCCACCCCCGAGGAACAATCCCCTCCATATATATTGTTCCTCGGGGGTGGGGCTCTTTGGGTATGTGTTTTGTAGTCCATTGGTATTTTGATATTTTTTTTCTATTTACATATTTTTTATAATAAATTTGAAGAAGTGAGAGTGCCTATGTTTTGATCTTTTTCTTTTTGCTTGCTTTGTATATTATTTATAAGATCTATGTGCACCCTATGCATGTTTGTGCATGGTTTACTTCATAGGGATTAACCCCCTAAGGACCCACGACGGTTATAATGCGTTGCGTACCCCTCTGGCACTCAAAGGGTTAAGGGCCCACGATGGTCTTGGACCATCATGGAATTCCGGGCTCCCGCGCGACTGCACGCCGTTCGTGGAGTCCGGAATCGAATCGCACAAAAAAAAAAAGGTCCCTGGTCCTTAAGTGACCACCTCATGCATGTGTGGCCTGTCCTTAAGGGGTTAAATTAACTTGAGTGCTCATCAATATATTTTTAAAATTTACAGAGTATGCATGAACAACTCTGATGTTAAAAGTAAGCAGATATAGAGGATAATGTACTATGAGAAAATGGAACAATTCCCTTTAAATTAAATGCTGACTTTAACCCTTGGAAAGCTAGATGTCAACAACATATTGCAAAGCATTCATGGGTGTAATAAAAAACATTTCAATCAATGTAAAATTGGGGAATTGTATTTTTCCCCCAATGGTGAAGTTGGTTTGTTCTAGAACTGCTTAATTTCTTAGCACATCAGTCTAATTATTTACAAAAGCAAATGCAATAATATATTGAAATGATGGCCTACCGTTCATGGCTTGCATCTTCAAATTTCTTTGTACAGTGACAACCTAAACATGTTCCAATATAAATGTGTTCCTATATGCAGAATAATTTATTAACAGGATGACAGACACTCATGGGTAACTTGTATTAAGTGAGCACCAATCAGTGCCTGTCAAAATAATTCATAATTCAGTTCCATCCATTTCTGTTAGTATCGTGCTAAACAGTGGTTTCTACTTAAATATTAATTGTGCCAACAAACCTGACTGCAGATGCACTTGGAATCCTGTCTTGTACTTTTTAATTCCCATATGGTCCACTCATGAATTCGCTCCATTAGGTTCATATAAAAGGTTCATATAAAAAGAACAATTCTCGAGTAAAACAACTACACCTTTGGGGACAAATAAAATCAAATGAACCCACTGAGTGCCGGAGAGGCATCCAACACATTGTGTTGCAGTACATTATTGGATACTCTCTGGCACTCAAAGGGTTAATCTTAACTTTTTAACCAATGATCTCCTTGAATGATAGTGATCTCTAATAAATTAAAAACCCATTTGTATGGGCCACAGTGCCACCCAGCAGCATCGGCTGGTGCCTGGAGCTTCTCTGTTCACTGCCCGTGCTGCAGTCATGCGCAGTACAGACTGCCTGAATGCACCACGGCTGATACGTAGCAGGGCTTTTTGAAATCAGACCGGAGTCCTCTCTGCGCACCTTCCAGGGACCAAGAGGTCCCTGGAAGGTGCGCACAGAGGACTCAGATCTGAATTCGGAGTGCCCCGATCCGTATCAGCCGTGGCACATTCCTGCACTCTGTACTGCTCATGACTTCAGCGCGTGCAGTCTCTACTGCACATGATGGCTTCTGACAAACATCCTAGCAAATTATTATATAGGATATGTTAGCGTCCTCTCAATCATGCAAGACTTCTTCAGTTCCTGGGATGGTGTAATGTGATCATACGTTTTAGTGCATGCCCCTAGGTGCAGCAACTGACATTGATGAACATTAGTGTAGAATCTCGGGTGGATTTATACTTTCCCCCTAATAGCTATGTTGTAAAAAATGCATGAAATCCAAATCTAAATTTAAAGTCAACTTTAATATCACGTATTTAGACCAGAACGCACAAAAGCAAAACATCACATTTGAAATTGTAATGGAATTAGTGCCATTTTACAAAAAACATTCTTTAGAAAATGTGCACAATATAAACATGTAAGTATTATATTTATAAAGGCGTTTGTAACACTAACAATATTTTATATTAAACCCCAAGTGTGTAAAAAACAATGTTCCTGTTGCCAAAAGGCAGTTGAATATCTCTCTGGACCAATATCCTGCATAGAAACAAGTTGTCATATTTCTTAATATCGTTCTGAGCTATAGAAGTATCTAATATTTTTTTTCAAAACACCTACAGTATACACTGTGTCATGAAGGAAATAATTCCAGAATGTTAATGCCATTACTGGAAAAAAAACAACCCACACCTTTATTTTAGTCAGATGAGCCTTTCCTCTAATGTTATTGGGTATCCTCTTGTTTGTGCTCAGTCTTTGAGTATATAATTCCCCAGAGAGTTCTTTGCATCAGCCTCAATTATATTTTTAAATGGTAATCATATCCTCACATAGACATCTCTTTTCTAATGTAAAATAAAACCCATGTTGGCTTATCTCTCTTTATAACTAAAATCTTCCAATTCCTTTATCAGTTTTACTTATGTCCCTGTAATTTTTCCAGTTCAGTAATGTCTTTTTTTCAAGAACTGACACAAAAAACTGTACTCCATATTCTAAATGAGGCTTTGTCAGTGATTTATAAAGAGGTAGCATTAGTCACATCCTGTGTATCTACACCACCTTTTTATACATTATATTACCATAGATTGAGAAAATGAGTGTGGTCTATTGTCTATCAGTACCCTTAAATATTTCCTAACAAAGATTCCCCATGTAGTTTCATATTTACTGTATATGTAGTATGTTTGTTCCTGCAACCCAGATGCATAGCCTTGCTGTTATCTATAATATTAAAACTCATCTGCAGCTTTTACTGCCCATTCATTCAACTTATCCAAACCTTTCTGCAGAGAACTAACATGCTGGTCTGTATGTATTTCCTTACATTGTTTAGTGTCATCAGCAAAAATTGAGACAGTACTTTCAATGCCCACTTCTAGATCTTTAATAAACAAATGAAAAATTATTGTGCCTACGACTGAACACTGGGGCACTCCACTTGCAACATTAGACCAATTCGAAAAGGTTTAATTTTCAAGAGCTCTCTGCATTCATGATTTAACCAGATCTCTGTTCATGCATAGCTATCATCTGCCAACCCAAAGCATTTTAATTTATACAATAACCTATTATGAGGCACAGTATCAAAGACTTTTGGAAAATCCAAGTATATTTTATGAACAGTAGGGATGAGCGAGCACCCCGATGCTCGGGTGCTCGGGTGCTCTGACCGAGCACCCCCTGATGCTCGAGTGCTCGGCCGAGCACCCGAGCCCCATTCAAATGAATGGGAGCACTCGAGCATTAAACCAGGCACCCCCTGCTCTGATGAGCGGAGGGTGCCTGGTCAATGTCCCCCTTCATCTCCGCTATGCCCCTCTTCCACAATGTCCCCCTTCATCTCCTATGCCATAGCGGAGATGAAGGGGGACATTGTGGAAGAGGGGCATAGCGGAGATGAAGGGGGACATTGTGGAAGAGGGGCATAGAGTCTATGCCCCTCTTCCACAATGTCCCCCTTCATCTCCGCTATGCCCCTCTTCCACAATGTCCCCCTTCATCTCCTCTATGGCATAGGAGATGAAGGGGGACATTGTGGAAGAGGGGCATAGCGGAGATGAAGGGGCACATTGTGGAAGACGGGCATAGCGGAGATGAAGGGGGACATTGTGGAAGAGGGGCATAGAGTCTATGCCCCTCTTCCACAATGTCCCCCTTCATCTCCGCAATGCCCCCTTCATCTCCGCAATGCCCCCGTACCTCCATTCCCTGGTGGTCCAGCGGAGCGTCTTCGGATCTGTGCCTCTTCCGGCACAGATCCTCTTCACCCGAACATGTCGGGCGAGCACATGGCGGTACTCGTACGAGTACCGCCATGTGCCGAGCAGAGTGATGCTCGAGCCGATCCGAGCATCGGCCGAGCACGCTCGCTCAACACTAATGAACAGCAATATCCTTGTCCACCTTACCACTGTCTCTCTGATAGAATACTAGTAAATTAAATTGTCATGATCTATTCTTCATAAAATTCATGTTGAATCGTACAAATAATTTTTCTGGTCATTAGTATGTTACATGGTCCTCCTTAATACTATCAGTAAGTAATCCTTCCAGTATCTTATCCACTATGGAAGTCAAATTCACAAGTCTGTAGTTTACAGGTTTAGATCCTGCCCCCTTTTTGGATAATGGTACTACATCTGATTTCCTCCAATCACAGATTATTATACCTGATGAGAGTGAATCATTAAATATTAAGTCTTGATGCCTTGCTAAAACTGGACTAAGTTCCTTAAGCACCCGTGTATGCCATCAGGCCCAGTTGCTTTATTCTCTATAATCTTTTCCAGTCTCTTTTGTATTTTGTCCTCAGTAAGCCATGTACATGATAGGGGAAGTGCTGTTATCCTCTGTTTGCACTAAGCCTTTCATAGCTTATTTCTTAATAGTATGTACAGAAGAAAAGAATTTGCTTAAAGCATCGGCCATTGCTTTATCCTCTCTAATTAATTCCCCTGTCTCAGTTTTAAGAGTATCTATATCAATCATAATCTTTTTGTCATATTTATACTTGTAAAATTGTTTACGTGCTATCTGTTGCAATTTAGTAATTTCCAGTTTCAGCAAGCCTAATTTCTTGTTCACAGATTGTATTGCATTCTTTATATTTTTAAATGATGCATCTGGCCCTTTTCTGTTAAATAATTGAAAAGCTTGCACTTTATTGCTCATTTTACAGCAAACCTTTTTGTTACAGTAAACATTAAGATATAGGGAAGCTGCGCTGGAAGAAGTGATGGAAGATGTATATCCTAAAATTATAGAAACAATATTAGATAACTCATTAAATAAATAGATAGGAATAAACTAAAAACCCCAAATGACCCAATGCATCATTAAATCTTAATCAAAATATATGAAAACTCATTCAATGGAAAGATATAACAAAAACATAAGTATTAAAAGGCATCAGCATAAAAATCTTAAAATGAACCAAAAAATGTTAAATAAAAAAATGAAGAAAATGATGACTAACAGACACAGGGACCATATGATTAAACTCTATGCATATACCTGTATATATATATATATATATATATATATATATATATTGAAAAAAATACCATACACCAACACCAGTCCACCTAATACTGCCATACACCAACACTAGTACAAATAAATGATATATAAAGAGATCAATCATGTATCATCTTTGCAATGGAAAATAATATGTTCCATATTTGTGCATATCATATTATATGTAGGGATAGGTGAAAGGTCCCATCGTGTGTTCCCATGAAAAAATCCGAGAAAGCCATTTGGTTGTCTGCTTTTCCCAGGAAAAATTCACTTTAATTAAAGCTATTAAAATCTTCCCCGTTTTCAGCCATAGCCTGAAATATTTTGATAGTTTTAATGGCTACAAACTTTGCCATTTTTCTACAAAAACATGACATTTTCCAGAAAGTTAAACACAATACAATCAGCTATAGAGAAAGAGAGAGAGATTGGGGGGTGCTAAGCTGCTGTGCTGTGAGTTTATAGCAAAATAGGGTCTGGAGAGCTTCATAGTGACTGCTCTCACTATGAGTAAGTTGAATAATAATAATAAAAGGAGGAGCTGGAAGGACCGTTATGCATTCAATGAATCTGAGGAGGAGGAATTGATCACTACCGACATGAAATGGTCTGGATGCCCTGGTTCCCCAGACCCAATGATGACCAGTCCCACTACATCACCACTAGGGATCTTGGGGAAATTTGTGTCAAGGACAGAAAAAGAAGAGGGTAGTAGTGAGAGCAGGACAGGTCAGCTGCCTGTGCCTGCTGCCAGTGCTGTGCCTGCTAGGGTACCTTGTGATTCTCAGGAGGTTGGAGGAGGAAATTATGCCAAGTGTGACAGCAGGGGACCCTAAGTTACACTTGCCATCCCCAATCAGTCCAGCCACTACTACTGCTAAGATGGTCCAGCAGCCTGTACAGACTCAGAGTGTTCGTGTGATTTGATGTGGTTGGTTTCAGTAGTAATAGTGATGGTGAAGCAGCTGGTGGGACTAGAATTACCTGATACAGCTTACCTTGTTACCTTGTTCTCAGCGTCATCTGCAGGCTCGAGGATTCAAGCATGCAGCGGGCCTCTGTTTTATGTGCCATTCTTCCTATAGTCCCCTCCTACCTACTTCCTTCCTCTGAGCTGCTCCTCCTACCTACTTCCTGAGAAGGGGTTTAAAGGGCAGTCTGAGTCCTGACTCAGTTGCCCTAGCAGTTCTATTACCTTGGGCTCTGTGTATGACCTCCTAGTCTTCCATCCAACCTGATGTTGACCAATGGCTCTGTCTGACTATTCTTTTGTCTATCCCTATAGTGGACACCCAACCTGGTGCAGACCTGTGGCTCTGGCTGACTACCTGAACTGTTTATGACCTGGCTCTGTCTGACTATTCTTACATGTGTTCCTTGTACCTAGCAGTCACCCAATCTAGCGCGGACCTGGGGCTCTGGTAGACTATCTCCGATACTGACTGCAGGCGTGAGTCAGGTATCCCTTTCCTTATACTGACTGCAGGCGTGAGTCAGATATCGCTCCCTACTGACTGCAGGTGAGAGTCAGTACTCTCACTTTGTTGGATCAAGATCCAGTGTTCCTGTTCCTGCTCCTGTTCCTGGTTCCTGCAGAAACTACCAGTGGCTGAGGCCTAGTCTCCAGCAGAGTGGTCAAGCTTGGCAGCCTACTATTATTGATAGCAGTGCTTGCTGGCTTGTACCCCTCTGCTTGCTACTTGTGTATATAGTGTGCTCTACTTTTGTATTATTAATACATTTTGCATTTAACTATACTGTACTGACTCCTGAACGTTATTGGTAAACCGTGACAACCACAGTAGATCCTCTTGTGCAGACTAGCAGTCAAGGGAGCCCACAACATTCCCCTGACCCTGGGAGTCCTCTTCCCCCCATGGCATTGCCCATATGTAACATGGTCCTGAAGAAGGCCGAAATTGTGGCTAGCAGCAATAATGCTACCACCACCATGAGCACATATCAGCTATCTGTGCCTGTTTCTAATGCTGCAAGTCTGCCTTCTTCAGCTCAAAAAGAGTTGGCAATTGTGACAGTAGGGGACCCTCAGTCACATGTCTCATCACCTCCTCCATTCTGTGAGATGTCTGTAATATATCAGCAACTGCAAGGAGGGGCTGGTGGGGGTGATGATAATGGTGAAGAAGGTGGGGTGGAAGAGACATTAATGGCCTTTTTAGCCCAAGCCCAGAAGGAATGGGAGACAGGGATGGGGATGCACACTACCACCACCACCACCAACAGTTAGCTTTTTGAATTTGTGGAGTTTTCTGATGCTGTAATTCCTGCTGCTGCTGAGTTGCAAGGGCAGTAGGATGCTAAGGAGCAGGCTAGTGTTCCACAGACCACCGTGGACACAGTGAGAATGGGGTCCAGGACTAGTACAGGTCCCACTTTCCAGCAGCAATACACCTGGTCCTAGTTGCAGTGCTGATTCTAAGCCAGTAAGGCAGGAGCAGCAACAACATCATCCTCTGCCCCAGCCAGTGAAGGGGAATGTGGAGGAGAAGAAGAAAGAGGCCATTCCTCTCCTCCTCCCTGAAGTCCTTGGATTTGGATTATTTTTCTCTTGGAGCAAGCAGACAGAGGGGTTTGTTTCTAACAAGCCTAAGTCCTACAAGTCACCGATTCCTTGGGGCTTGTGATGCTAACAAGCCTTTGTTCTACAAATCAATGTTTTCTTAGGGTTTGTTCCAAAAAAGTCCTACAAATCAGTGTTTCCACAGGGCTTGGGCCTAACACAAGTCTAAGTCCTACAGGACCTAAGACAAGTCTAAGTTCTACAACAAATCAATGTTTCCTTAGGGCTTGTGCCAAATATGACTAAGTCCTACAAATCAATGTTTCCTTGGGGCTATGGCCTCTAAGTCCTACAAATCATCCTCTACAAACTAATCTAGCCCATCAAGTATCAGTCTGCCACAGTCACAGCTTAAGTCTTTGTCATATTACCAATTTCTTATTTTATTTTTAATTTTATTTATATTTTTTAACTGTCCCCCCAATACCAGTCAACAATCCCCCCCAAACAAATTCCATGTTCAACTGATTATTTCCCCAGACTCCACCCACCAACAAAGGTACCCTCCTCAGACTTTTTTTTATACCATATCTTGGTTTTTTTTGCATTTATTTATTTATTTTTATTAACTGTCCCTCAATACCAGTTAACAAACCCCCCAAAAAATTCCCTGTTCCCACACTTCACCAACAAAGTCACCCTCAGACCCCATTTATACTATGCCTTTGGAAAATAAAATTGCATTTGCTATGAGATATGTGTAAATTCAATAATCCCATTGATTTCAATGCAATGAGCTAGGTGAAAAATAAGATAAACTTGATTTTTTTCATGGGAAATTATTTGCCGAGTGAGAAGTGCCATTATTACAGATTTTGGTCTAAGGTGCAAATTTTCACTAATCCCTATGATTGATGATATAAAGATGGGTGACAAAGATGAGCACAACAATAGGTGAGATGATGAAGACAATGACGACAAACATGGATGAAATATTTATGGATTCTCTCAGAAAGATGTTCCAATAGGTTCTTACAAAACACGTTCGTGTGATGTATTGTCAATATATACTTGTATCCCCCAGACTGAAGGTATTAGAACTATGAAGACGTTTCAGAAGAAGATTGCTCTACAATGCGTTGCATACCTCTCTGCATGCAAAGGGCTAATGTCCAACATTCTGCCCCATTCTTCCCCAAACGACTGCTTCCTGTCTAAATATTTTAAGAAAATCAGACTTTGTACCCCTTGACATTGATCACCTATCCAATAAGATAGGTGATCTATGAGTTGACCAGGAAGTCCTCTTCAACTCGGCTATGAATGGCCAGGTTGAATAGGAGGAACTTCAACCCGGTCATTCATAGAAAGCCGGTTTGAGGAGAAGGAGGCAGATGAAGGTACTGATCACCTTTATGGTTGCCACATTAATAACCTATCCTATTGTATATTGATAATAAAAAAAAACAGAGCACAGTGCCAGATTAGAGATCCTGCCCCATGTGTATTTTTTAAATGTATAGACAGGGAGTGATCATGTGGGGGAGAATGGAGCAGCATATGTTGAATTGGAACTGTGGGGTAACATATGTGTGGGGGGTTCAACATTTGTAGAATTTTAACTGTGGGGGGCAGCATATGTCAAACATTAACAGTGGGGTAGCATGTTGAACTTAAATATTGTGGGCAACATGGGAAACATCACCACTGTGTGTTAGCCCCAAATACACAGACTGTGCACATGGGGATTTGTGGCTACCAGTAGGCAAGGGAACCAGGTTGGGATGGGTCAGACAGTGTACATGGGGTTATATGGATACCAGAGGGTAAAGGAACAAGGATGGGGGGCACCTTGTAGCCACAAATACCTATGGACGCTGCCTGACCCCCAGCCTTGTTCCCTTGTGAGTTTACAACATGTTTGAAATATGATAGAGCAGAGGGGATGATTGTGTACTACTGGTGTACTATTTCAACCCTTTGAGTAACACAGGACTGTGCAATGAACATCCCTGTGCCATTGAAAGGGTTAAGGGATTGATAGTGGTGCTGAAAGGATTCTCTCCACTACCCTACTGACCAAGTAGGGAAGCAGAATGATGCGCTCAGACTTCAGGATTGTCATACTGCTTCCACATTGCCAGCAGTTCAACAACACTCCCTGCTTCTGATTGATTGAGGGCTGTTACTGCATAGAAAAGTACAGGGAGATTCCAACTTCACCAGGCAAAGTTGAGACTGTGAACTCCAACAAGAGAGGCTGCTATCAGAGTTTAGCAAATGTGGTGAAGTGCCACGTTAACATAAAAACACCCCCGCATGAATATGATAATGGCTCATTATCCTGCATTTCCATATGTAGATTTTTCCTTATGTTGCATTTACATATGGAAATAGCCCATTGTCGAGGTGATGAGCGAAATTCGTAAACCTGTCAAAGGCATGTCATATTGATGTCGATGTAAGCAGATTTTTGTTGGATTGATTGGGATATTATGTCAAAGATACTTTAGTACATACTATCAATGTACCTCCGACACTGCTCTGATAGGACATCGACATTATGAGCCCTCTTCGATCTTTAGTGCATTTCAGTCCATATCTCAAAGTGTTGGAGAGACTATTTGTGAGAGATGAGACATATTACATCCAGTTGTTACTGCAAAGAGCCTCTTAAACCGCACAATTTAGAAAATGCTACTACAGAGGATAACAGCTATTTAAGTGGAAAGTAGAGCTTCTCAGCATTGTGGCTACAAGGACTGGCAGTGAGATGTGCTTGGTTGTACAAGTCATCCTGTAAATTCAATTAAAGGGAGAGTAATGTTTCACAAAAACAGCAGCTACAATTAATATTCATTGTATTTAGGCCATGAGGAGTGTTATTTCAATACTGTCAGAGTTGTAGTTCAAGAGTAATTGACAAAACATCCCCCTCCCACCCCTTTTACCTAGTGTAAGCCATCTCCCCTCAGATGTGGAATATGGTCACTTGACCGGACAGCTCACAGCAAGGGACAATCTTCTTACTGTGATTATAAGTAAAACCCTGCCCCCTTGATAGGTTTCTGTAGGTTTTTCCTTATGCTCACTGAGGATTGTCACTCTCTGAGATCATCCGGACAGTCTTGCTGCTCGTAGGTGAGCAGTGCAACATCGGTATAAGAGGCGGGAGGGGGATACTTTATCATTCGGTTACTCGTCTTGAACTAGAACTCTGACAGTACTGAAATAACACTCTCTCTGGCCCAAATACTCTGAAGATTAATTTGAGCTGCTTTTATTGTGAAACATTACTATCCCTTTAAATGTTCTGTATGTGGAAGATGTTTTTATATTAATAAACACCACTTTTAAATTTATTTCTCTGGACTCTTATTCTTTCCAGTTTAAACCACCTTGTTAACCACTTTGTTAAAACACAGGGCCCTTAAAAGTGGGAATCATTCCTTATTTTGTTTTAGATATTTTGGAAATGTTGTTGTGATGGAACTTAATACTCATAACATCTTGTTGTGTGTAAAAAATTTAAAGAAAACAAATACAGGGCCTGTAAATTTAATAATATATAAATACACTAGTGTAAAAGCCCGTGTACACATGCCAAGGTCGGGGTGACGTCTCACTGCTCCGGTCCTGCTCTGCGTACTGGCGCCACCTCACTGCACCACGAGATGCAGTCATGTGCAGTAGAGACTGCCCAAACGCGGGCAGTCTCTACTGAGCATGACGGCTTCTGACAAACATTGCTAGTGTTTTATTATATAGGATGAGGCATTCATGTGAAATATAGATCACAACATAGTTCAATGACTGACACTTTCTGACAGGAGTCGTCTCTGGGGATCATTTCAGCTGAATAATATAAATGGAAAAAAATGCAACATTTCTTTTTCTTCATGGGGCTGTAATCCTACACACACTGGCTTGGGTTTAACCCCTTGACTGCCAGAGGGGTAGCCAATGTACTGTAACTCAAAAGGGTTGATGTTTAGATTGCAGTTATCCAGAAATGGGAGAATCACCAACAACCTCCCCAATATTTGACTTAAAATGGAACTAATATCTTATTAGAACGTAGGTGATTTTGAAAAATCCCATGAATTCAACCATATTTATGTTGGTCATTATTTAAAATAGTAGTTGATGAGACATTTAGACTTCATTATTGGCCAGTTTATGCAAATTAGACAATACTAGCTGGTATGCCTAACAAACTTTCTCCACTGCTCTCCCCCTCACCCGTCACTCCCTGTACGCGCTCATTTTCGTATACTGGCAGACTGACAATTGTGCAACTGATGGATGACTCCACTGAGGTGAGATTCTGTACAGGTGAAAGCTCAACTTTAAACTTTGTAATGTAGTTCTGGAAACACTATAATGTTGTTTATATCTGTTTATCAGAAGATGGTGGCGGCATCCATAATGGCAAAACTTGCTAACGATATATCTATACTCTCACAGTGCAAAAGAAAATCTGTATTCATGAGACAAACAGAAAAACATTATCTAAAATTCTAAGTCTAAGACCCCCAGAAATATTGTAGGATGAACCATTTTCACCAGCTGCACCTGCAGTAGGTCTCTAAAACTATACTAAGGCTGGTAACCTACAGTTGTCTTACTATTTTTGAACTACAGATCCCAATATCCTCAGCTGACCATTTCTTCATCCCTGTGCAAAGATAACTTCTTTAACTCTAGTCTTTAATTATTTCCTAATGTCCTCCTTTAGCATCAGTAATCAGCATTATGGAATTCGTGGACCTAAGAGATGATAACATTTAAGGGATTTCTCTTAACTCGGCCCACTAGGGGCACTCTAACGCTCATATCCCAGAGCTATTACATTATTAATATTTCAAGTTAATTAATGGGAATAAGGAAAATATATTTTTACATTTAAGGCTGAAAGCTAAAGATGAACAACAAGCCAACCAGCACCATGATGGACAAATAACAATTCCTAAATTTCCTATTTCTGGGTAGACTAATGTCTTTTAAAAACATAATGCAATATTGTAGCTATTAAAAAAATAAACTAAATGATCCCAGTCTGATATCAAACCTTTATGGTTTGAGATAGATATTTTAAAGTTCCCCCCTCCCTTCCCTTTCCCTGATGTCAGCTGTAAGCTGACAGCAGGAGACCCTGGTCCAGGGACCAGCAGGCGGCTCTTCAGCAGAGCCAAAATACATGAATCTAAATACTTCACTGGAATGGTCTACAAAGTGTGCTTGCAAACCAGACATAGACCGTTCCAATTAAATATTTCTTTTTAGATTTCAGTATCTCGGCTCTGCTGAAGAGCCTCCTGGAGTCGGCAAACACGCATTTCCTGCTGTAAGCTTTACAGCTGACATCAGTGAAGGAGGAACTTTAAAACGTTCTATCTCTCAAACCATAAAGGTTTGAGAGATGGGTCTGGGATAATTTAGTTTATTTTTTTAATAGCTACTATATTGTGTTATGTTTTTAAAAGACATTACTATCCCTTTAACACCTTGAATGCAAGAAATGTTTAAGTACACTGCACTGCTTATTTGTAGCTCTCATTCTAAGGAAAAAAGTGAGTGTGTGTTTTGTGTATGTGTATATTTATGGCCCATATGTTCAAACGAGTTCTGGGACAAACCATTTGCACTATAGGGGAGAACTAAATAATCCAAAAATTCCCATTGATTTAAATGGGGATTTTAACCTCTTTAATGCTAGTAGTGTGTCCAATGCATTGCTTTGCAATTTACAACAATAAGAATTTTTACTTCTAAGCTATAGTGCAAATAGTTTTCCCCAGAACTACTCCACTTTCTGCAAAACCTGTGCATACATTTCCCCTGTTTCCCCCACTGATATCAATTTCTCCCTCACCCCCCCTCTCTTGATCTCTCTGTCTCTCTTCCACTCTGCCTCTTTCCTACCCCCTCTCTCCCTCTCTCTCTTGCCCCCTCACTGTCTCTGTCTCTCTCTCTATCTCCTGCTTTCCCACCCCCTCTCACTATACACACACACACACATACATATATATTGCTTGACATATCCAGTAATAAAACAAAACAATTACTGTATTCCAGAAGCAATCAATTTAGAAGAATCTAGAGTACAATTTCTGACTTGATTTGGTCCATGGAGGGACAGTTAAGCCAAAAGATTTTTTGACATTTTCCAAATCAGGGACATTTTGTGACCTTGTCACTATTTGCAGAAAGGTTTGCATAACAATTGGCAGTAGTGCCTCAGGCAATAGAGGGATATAAGAACCCAGAGGGGGTAAATATTTTATTAATGTCACCCTTTGCCATTTATGTTTGCTGACTATTAATGACATTGCTTAATTCTCTATAACCACTGCACAAATCCACTATAACAGTAATTTACTGCATAGATGCACCTAGTCCAACAGTACAGAACTGTACAAGGGAATTTAAAATCCCACAAAGGGTTAAAACATCACTAAATCAATGGCAAACTTTTTCTGGCAGACTACAAACTCTTTTAGTGCGTGATCTAGGCAGACTTCTGCCCATAATGCAGCTAACAAACAAAGCATAACATTTGTGCACTCTTCTTCTGAATATATGTCAATGGCCTGGGTGTCAGGTCCCATAGGGTATAAATACAATCTTGTAGTTCAAGAACCACACTCAGGGGACTTCCAAAAGATAGGAAAATTGTGCAATTTATTGTATCAACATTTCGGCCTCACTTTGGGCCTTTGTCAAGATAGTTTGGCCCAAAGTGGGGCTGAAATGTTAATACAATAAATTGCACAATTTTCTGATCTTTAGGAAGTCCTGTGAGTGCGGTTCTTGAACTACAAAACTATATATATATATATATATATATAAAAGATCAGAAAATTATATATATATATATATATATATATATATATATATATATATATAAAATTATATATATATATATATATATATATATATATAAAATGCAATAGAACTGGCTAGAACTGCCTAGTAGGATGATGACTTTTTAATAAACCTCTTGGAAGGTATTGCGATGTGTGCTGTTGGGCTACAAGACTCACTCACAGATCCAAAGACAGCATAGCTTAAATGGGAAAACGTAAGGATTCATTAATTGTTCATAGTATTGTTTAATGAACTTCTTCAGTCCTCTGATACTTAGTCCAGATGAATTATGTTGCAAATCTGATTCAAATCTCAGTGTGTGCCAATGGAAAGGGATCTGGATGCCTTTTATTGACTAATCCTGCCATGTGCTGTCTTGATAATTACTCTTAGTCCACAAAAGAAAAACAAAGGGGTGGCGCCCAATAGTGTAATACAATAAAAACTCTTCAAATAAAACAGTAATAAATTTACTCACATTGCTCTAATGTCAGCTACAGGGGATAATCTGAGCTGACAATAACGCTCACAAGGAAATCTCACCGTCCTCGTTCGGTGATCTCACACTCCAACACTCCTCACACAACAGGATCTCCACACCGTCTGATCTTCACAAGGATTATTTATTCAAAATAAATATATAAAATACAACACCAATACTGTGCAATTTAAAATTGGCCACACGTTGCGCGGTACACTACCGCTTTATCAAGCCTTCAAAAAATACTCTTAGTCCACAGTAGGGTGACCAGACCTCACCTTTAACCGGGGGGACGCATATGAAAAATGCAAACTGCAGGGCTGCTTCGACTTTGGTGCACTCCTGAAATATGCCTATTTCCTATGTGTCCCCGGTTAAAGGTGAGGTCTGATCAGCCTAGTCCATGATGAAATTTGAGACTGGCCTCTGGGGAAAACCAACTGCACCATAATAGGATATGGGCAAAAAAATATATATAATTCACAGGAATATGAGAGATGAGTCTCCTTTCTGCCTAATTTCCTTCTGGAAAGAAAATACAGGCAGAAGTACAGCTGTTTCTATGCTGGATGGTTCAGGCCATTGATTTGTATGTACTTCATCTTTAAACATCTACGCTCAGGTGCATGCATTCACATTCATACATTCAACCTCATATGCGCATGATAATATTCACTCCCCTCACATCACCTTGGGAAGACATTAATGAACATGGCCTTCCTTCCAGCTGCAACATCCTTGCCCATCCTTAACCATATGGGACCAATAAAAGAATCCATTGATTTAAATGGGGCTATTAATGTCTTAATGATAATGTGCTTCCAATTCATTGCAAAGTCCCATTTAAAAGACTGTAAATGCTGAAAATGTTTTTTTTTACCATTAGGATGTAGTTGGTTTGCTCCAGAATTGTTCCTTTTTCTTAGTACAACAGCCTCACTCTCACCTACTCCCTCACCACTTCTGCCATGTAAAGGAAAGATAATGGCCACCTTTCCCATGGCTTCCAAGGTCAGGTAAAAAATAAAGATTCAGCTTTCTCCATTTCCAAGGTCTAAGGTCTAGATCTGACAAGAGGCTAAAACACTTTTAATATAGCAATGTTCACAAAGGTATACGGTGCCCACATATCAAGAGAAATAAGTAATTGTATCTATGAACGACATATTTTCTATAGAGTATATTACAAAAATGTAGTAATATCCATACAACACAACCCCAAAATTGCCGGGCAAAGGGGCAGGGAATGAGCGTGGCTAAACTATTCTCCAGTGTCGGATAGAGGAAAAGAAAATTTGTCGTAACTAACGACAAAAAAATGTCTTGCAAAAGACAAAATTTGTACGTTAAGGAAAAAGTGGAGGGAATGTGAAGATCTGTATGTAAGAATTTTTGTCATTAGTTAAAACATTTTTGTCGTTAGTTAAGACATTTTTGTCGTTAGTTAAGATATTTTTTGTCTTTACATACAACACATTTCTGATCACAATCGACACTCTCTGAAAATATTAATGATCCCAGTGACACTGTACTTCGAAAAAAGCTATTTCGCTGCTTCATTTAACATATGGCCCATAGAGGCTGATGTATTAAATGATGTAATTCTGGAACAAACCATATGCACCATAGGGAAAAATTTACATTTCCAAAATATCCATTGTTTAAAAACTATAAGCGGGATTTTGTTTTTTTGTTCTCTATAGTACAGATGACTTATACCAGAATTACTCCAGCTCATTTTAGAAAAGCTTACACATAAGGCTTTGGGTCCACCTAATGCATTACAATTGTAGCATGCATCATGACCATTAGCGGGATCAGCAGAGTATTACACCATTACATCCTCAGGCTGGCAAGAAGATGGCTGCACTTAAGGGTATGCATTACAATATATGATCAATGTAGCGCAGGTACAGATGGTGGATCGCCAAGGACAGGTAAAGAGAACAGTACAGGCAGATTGCCAAGGAATAGGAGAGCGGTCACTGATGGCAGACTGACAAGGACTAATAGATTAGACAGTTATGGGGGATGTCCATGGAGAGGGTGAGCAGACACTGTTAGTGGTTCTCCCAGGATTAAGGTTAGTAGACACAGATGGTGGATCACCACAGAGCAGGAAATGGTAAAAAACGGTGGATAAGAGCAAGGAAAAAGTACTTCAAAGAGGCAAGCTGAGTATAAAATCAAGAGGCAAAAGAAACATTGAAGGCTGATCCAGGTCAGAGCATGGGAAGTCAGCAGAACAATAAGTAGCCAGGGCAAACACAGGAAATCCAAGAAAAGACAAATCTTCACAGTAAGAAAGCAAAGTATATACACAGATGAAAACCATGGATGGGGTTTAAATAGCAAACACAAGAGACAAGGAAGAGCTGAGACTAGGTGGACTGTGTCCTGACACCTTGCCCTCCCTTTTACACTGTGGTATTAAGGGTAGGAATTTGTGAGTAAGCAGTTCAGTAAGTTGACATTGGGTAGAACACTAACTCCAGTTCCTGTTATTGTGCAAGATCAGCAGGATATTTTTGCTCCTTACATTAGAAAGGTAAATTATTGAATGAGTGAAGCAGATTTTGGATTATTTCTGTATAAGGGCAAATATCAGCATTGGCTATGTTCTGAAATACAATGACGATGAAGTACCAGGTAGAGGCGAATCAGTTCTGGAGAAACCCAGCTGCATCATGGATGACAAAATACAATTTCCCAAACTTCCATTGATTTAAATGAGGCTTTTAACCCCTTAACTGCTAAAGAGGTCACCACCCTTTATGAAGCAATGCAATGGAGACCTCTAACATTCAAAAAGTTAAAAGCTCCATCTAAAGAAATGGTAATGTCAATTTGTTTCCTAAGATGCAGTCGGTTTACTTTGTCGTACATCAACCTCACTGGCTTCCAGCCTGTAACTGTAATTACGGACAAGCACGAGTGGCGCAATGGTTGCCCCCAAAAAAGTAATTTTGATGGCAACCATTGGAGAATTGTTTGTTATACTTGCTGTTACTGATGAAGCAGCGCGAAGCGCAGCGAAACGTTTATTAGCAAGATTATTGATTTTATTAAATTATATATTTTTTTTACTGGACGAGTTTTTGGAGCGTACTTTTTTATTTTTATTTTTAGTTTTTAGTTTTTTATTTTTATTTATTTTTTTGTTTGGTATTCTTTTGGACATATTATTGTGGTTTTTGGAGAAGGACTAGTATCCCTGCATCTCCACTACGGTGGATTTGTCCCCATCACGTTGGAATCATCTGCAATATTGGAGAGATCTTGGTGATACCGAACAGGGACGGTAAGATTTCCCTGTATGCGATATTGCTGTGTACTGCTAACATAGCCATTTATACATGTGAGTGCATTATTATCTCTTACCCATTGAGACTATATAAGTTTTGATAGGGCACTATTTGGCGCCTCCTGTTTTGTTCTTTGTTTTACATGTCTGGCCCTTCGTGAGTGGAGGATTGTCTGGGGAGCAGCCAAAGATTGTATCTTTCAGCTGTATGAGGGACAGCTTTACCAATCCCTAGGCTCATTTGCTGGTTTGCACATAAGTGTTTTTCCAGCATAGTCGTATGTGAGTATCACTTTAAAGGTGGTGGTGAGGTGAAATCAATCGCTTGTAGACGATATCACACGAGGAAGCGCCTCTTTGTTTCTTCTTCTTTTCCTGTACAATTTTGATGGCATTGCACTTTTTTATGCATAGACCTCTAAAGTAGGGTGACCACATTTCCATTCTGCCATTCCGGGACATGTGGTCACCCTAGTCCCGCGGCTGAGGCTCCCACCGGCGCTAACCATCTTTCTGAGGCTGACATTGTAAGAGTTCCTAGTGGGAAATCTTACTCTGTGTCAGCCTCAGAAATTTTCACATTACCTTTAACATGACCTTTAACCCCATAGATGCTAACAAGGTCTACAATGTATTGATCCACAATGCAATGGAAGCTTCTCTAAGCATCCAAACATTTAAAAAAAACGACTGTATTTACTTAATGTCTTAAGAAAAACAAAATCATAATTTTTGTCTTTTTTATGCAATCAAGTGTCATTCTTTCCTTTGCAGTAACTGGAGCAGAATGTGCAATTGAGTTTCCTCTCCTTGGTCCCTTTCATTAACACCTGGGAAAAGTGACAGAAATGAAAGACTACATGCAAAGACCTCAACTAATTAAAGAAGATAGGCCCATGTTCAATAAACTAAGCAGGTGTACAGCAGTGGAGAAATAAAAATGCAGTTCAATTAAAAGAAGACCCATTTTGCATCTGAAGAAAAGGCCAGCAGGTCTAGAAATACACTGAGTTATGTTTTTACAGAACATTTTGTTGTTCATGTATCAATAGATAGTTTGGAGTTTTTACACATATTGGTCCAGAAATTTTAGTTTATTTTAATTGATGTTGTTATTGTATTTAAGTATATATATGGCATTGGCAGACTAGCTGGGACTCCCTGAGTAAGTCAACAGGAACAAGTGAGTTGCATTCTTCTATAAAACTCTTGTCTTCTATGAACACATGGTGGGTGGTTCACTAAGGTGTGATACATCAGTGATAAAGTGGAGATAACTTCTCCAGTGATATCACATTTCCAATCCCTATGTTATTCTGTGACAACTATTCACTAAGAGCCCTAAAGCTTGAGAAATCTTACTACATAGACTCCATAGAATAACGTAGGATTTGGAAAAGTGATATCACTGGAGAAGTTATCTCCACTTTATCACTGCTTTATCACACATAGTGAATCTCCCCCATGGCTTTTTAATCCTTTGAGTGGCAGAGGGGTATTCAGTTGTGTGGCATACCCCTCTGGAACTCAAAGGGTGAACACATTAAAAACCCAATTAAAATCATTGGGTGTTAATGGAATTTGTATTTGTCCTAGAATTGATTTGCCCCAATAATGCTTCACTGTTGTTATTGTAGATATGACATAAGGTCCACAGGGAAAGTTAATGTTGCACATACACACTTTTAAAGACTCTTGGCCATATACACAATGAAAAGTTAGGACAAACCAACTGTACGACTGGTAGGAAATGAACATTTACCATACACCAATTGATTTATATGGGAGCTTTAACCCATTCACAATGCATTGGGGACCACTCCAGAATTCAAGTTAAAACCCCCATTGAAATCAATGAAAATGTTACATTTTCTCATCATGGTGCAATTCATTTGTCAAAAAATAGCTTAATCTCCAACAGGGATTTAATTTAAATTGAATAAACTGAAGACGTGCAATCTGGAGAAAACTAATTGCACCACAGGGGAGCAACTAAACTTTCCATTGATTTCAATGGGACTTTAAACCCCATGAAAGTCATTTGAAGGGTTAAAACCCCATTTAAAACCAGAGGAGTTTGGGTAATAGCATTTGTCCCATGTGGTTCAGCTGGTTTGCTCCAGAAGTGATTCTCTTTAGATGAATTCATTGCACTTTAAGCTGAAGTCTGAGAACTACTAGTGTATGCAGTTACACCTCATTCTGTATATTATCTAGCTGAGCCTTTTTGCCTATACGAATATGGAGAAAACCAATTGCACCACAGGGGAGCAACTAAATTTTCCATTGATTTCAATGGGGCTTTAAACCCCATGAAACTCATTTGAAGGGTTAAAACCCTATTTAAAACCAGAGGAGTTTGGGTAATAGCATTTGTCCCATGTGGTTCAGCTGGTTTGCTCCAGAAGTGATTCTCTTTAGATGAATTCATTACACTTTAAGCAGAAGTCTGAGAACTACTACTGTATGCAGTTACACCTCATTCTGTATGTTATCTAGCTGAGCCTTTTTGCCTATACGAATATTGAACAGAAAGAAAAATCAATTTCAGTCATTTTATCTTGTCAAGCATATGGTAACACTCTTTTGTTCTCACCTGTGAACCACATACAGAGGAGATACTCAACAGAATGATAAGGTAGAGATTCTCTTGTACTGTCATAGAAACTGTGCATTAATAAGATTGTACAACAGTTCAGGACAATAAACCTATAACAGAAGTGCTACAGGGTAGTAACAGCAAAATAGCCTTTATCTGTGTTCTGTGAAAGGTGAAAACCTGCTCATATATTGCATTATGTAGGGAAAATGAATCATTTTTCTTTCTGCTGATATGAGCAAAATTACTTGAAGGAGATGCCTGGGGTATGGTTCAAAAGTTCCGAACAATAAAAGTCCATTTAGTGACAAATAAAAATTGCATGTAGAAAAGGAATTTGATCCTCACAGTAAGATTATAAGATTAATCATTCTAAGTGCACCAACATGAAATCAATTAAAGGGATAGTAATGTTTCACAAAAACAGCAGCTCCAATTAATCTTCATAGTATTTGAGCCATAGAGAGTGTTATTTCAGTACTGTCAGCATTTTAATTCAAGAGTAATTGAATGATAAATCCCCCCCCACACACACACTCCTTTTACCTAGTGTAAGCCACCTCTCCTCAGATGTGGAAGCTGGTCCACAGACCAGACAGCTCACAGCAAGGGACAATCTTCTTACTGTGAGAACAATGAAAACCCTGACCCCATTGACAGGCTTTTTCAGGTTTTTCCCTTATGTTAATTGAAGATTGTTCCTCTCTGCAATCCACTTGGACACCACCCTACTGCTCTGAGGTGAGCAGTGTTACATCAGTAAAAAGGACGGGAGGGGGATACTTTATCATTCAATTACTCTTGAACTACAAATCTGACATTACTGAAATAACACTCTCCATGGCCCAAAAACTATGAAGATTAATTGGAGCTGCTTTTATTATGAAACATTGCTATCTCTTTAAAACACTGAATGTTTGCTCCAAATGGATTGGATGATTGCACCCGTCTTTTTACATCAGAGCAGACTGCCACTCCAGCCTTGTTCCTCTATCATTCACCATTTCAGGTTTTATGTGGGACCAGGGAAATTGCTAGGACCTAGTACTTGATAGGTTCCAAAAAGCCCCGTGCCTTGGCCCAGTGCTCCAGCTTTGGAGAAAAGAAAGCCGGTGTGGGGGGGTGGGTGTAAGTTTAAAATAAGGCTACACTGAGAGATGAGAGTAGCAGCAAATGATATATATATAATTTTTTTGTCATATAAAAGGTGTTGCTTCTCAAAATGTACATCTGAGTGCTGCAGTGCTATACTAATTCCAATGCAGTACTGCATTATGCATTTTTTATTTTGTTTTGTAGTGACAGTCTGAAATAAATCTAGATTTATTCGGTCAAAGCACAGCTCTCAGTCAGAAAAAAAAGATTTCAATACTTTTTTTTTTTATTTATTTATTTTTATTTAATCCTCATAGAGATTTTTTTTCAAATGATTTAGACTATCATAACTAGGCTCTAATAATGAATCACATAGGAGTTGGAGACCTATTGCATGTGCTGACTATCAATGCTTTTATCTAAGGGGGAGATGCACTAAGGGACAATGCTATGGCAATGTGTGTCTAGGAATGGTTATTGAGCACATAGCCTTAGCACACGTCGCCATATGCACTAAAAATGAGGGATGCAAGGGGAGGAAGGAGAATTTACTCATTATTATGGAGGGTTGTTGAACTGTTGGCAATGTGGAAGTGATGAGCTCCCTTACACATAGCCAGCAATTAGACATAAAACCGGTGATGTGAGGAACATCAGCTTATTGTCTGACAAAACTATTCCATAAATCCCATGTTTGATATTTAGTGTATTGTGCATAATGTGTATAATATATTGTGTACAGTTGTGTATTGTAAGTGAATGCTTCGCCAAGTTGTACTGCTGACATCCACCCTCATCTGCTCACCTCACTCTCTAGCTATAGGCCATACCAGTCCACAAGTTGGTAAGCGATGACAGTGTGTCAGAACTCTAGATATACCAGCTCACACCAGAGAAACTGAGACATGAAATACAAAGTTAGCAAGATTGGGAGTCTAAAATGTCTGGTGTGGTGGGATAATACTATATTTGTATGTCCTTATATGGTAAAAAGCTCAGTTTAATAAACAGTGCTTATAGATGTGGTGTTTAAGTCCGTCTCTTTCTATATACTGGAATCCCTTGTTCAGGCAGCAAAGCCCTTAGCTGGAGGCTGACATAAATGGACACTACTACAGTGTATATGAGAGGATGCCATCAGTGCAGCTTGGAAAAGTATCTACGTAAAATACACCATTATAAACAATACATTATACATAATAGAAAATAACCTGATGTTTCCCACATCACTGATTTTATGGTAAGAGCTTGAAGAGCTGTTTCTATTAGTAAACAAACTGATTATGATGTTTATAATTGTTCTTAGATAGTGCTTATTATTTATGCAACTCTCCATTGACAGAAGGACTCCCATAATTGGCAATTTAACCCTTTGAATGCCAGAGGGGTACGCAACACCCCTCTGGCACTCAAAGGGTTAACCCCTTGGATGCTGTGTGATACAATGCATTGAATAGCACAAAATATATTAATTGTGAAGCTTTTAAAATATACACACTGAAGGTGTTAAAGCAGAATGTACATCCCTAGGGCTCTGAAATGGTTACAGGGATCAGCTGAGGTATCTGCTCTTTATAAGAGACACCAACCTGCCATTTGGCTCCACAGAGAGTTATGGGGAGATCCCAACATTGCCAGCCTCAGGTTGGAGATGTTGGGAGTGTGAACTCTAACACGAAAGGCTGGTATCAGAGCTTAGTGCATGTCGTGATGTACCACATTAGCATGTAAACACACCCATATGAATATGACAATGGCTCATTAAACTGTATTTCCATACACAGATAAGCCATTGTCAAGCAAAACTGTTAAACTGTTGAAGGCATGGCGGATTCATGGTGATATTGATGAATTGTGGTGGATTTACAGTGATATGCTGGTGAAGACATCCTAGTGCATGTTATGTATTTGCTGTCACCATAAATTCACAACCATATCACCATCATGACCCTTATTGCCCTTTAGTTTATTCCCACCAAGATCATTTTTATTAAAGAGATAACTTATTAAAAAATCATAGAATCCACTCTATAATGGATACGGCACAATAGTGTTACTGAGCTAGGCAGCATATCCTGTTACTGCAGGGAGCTAATCAGTTTCTTATAGTTTCTATATTGCCAGAGCAGTATGTGTTGGCTACCTCACTGGCACAAAAAGGGTTAACAGCCACAGAAATTTAGCACTGTATTTCAAGTTTCATATATATATATATATATATATATATATATATATATAAACACAGAGGAAGCATCATTACATAATTTATGTCTCCCTCAGGAGACAAACACACCCAGGGGCAGCAGTAAGGATCTCCACAAGGATTTGGCCCGCCTTCAAGTTGCATCTGAATGAAATTAAAAAAACATGGCAGACGCACACACACACAATGCCCTCACCCTCACCTCTCCTACAGACAAAAACATTCTCCTTCTCCACAGAACTGCCGTCACTACCACCTCTCCAATGACTCCTTTGGTTTCCCATCCGTATGGAGGCCTCTGTTTAACCACAACCAACCTTAGAGGCTCCACTACTCTGCACCTCTCACCCTTCATACACTGTATCAGTCAACCCTAGCTGCAGGTCATTACTGTCCGCATACAGTGGCTCAATACAACAGGAGCATAAGCCATGAGGACAAGTGCATTACTGGTCCCGTTGCCCCTGTTCATGTGAGGAGTAGGTGAAATTGTACAGGATGCTACACGATGTGTGTAGCATTACTTGGTCTTGTTCATGTGGGGAGGGGGTGAAATTGTACAGGACGCTACACTATGCATGTAACGTTACTTGGCCTTGTGCAGGGGTAGCAGAACAGTAGGCTAACATGCAGCCAATTGTCCACATAGGGAAGGTAAAAAAAAAGTTTTGTATAGGGAAGAGTAGTGGAAGAGGAGGGGAGACAAGGGTGATACTGTCCAACATTGCTTTTGTTATTCTGTAAGGGGACTTCAACAGGAGTGTACACCATGAGTGTAAGGTTGTTCGTGTATGGTACCTTACACTTGATTGTCCGGTTGGGCTTCAGAAGGCAGAGCAGGCACACACACATAGTGTACACTAATGTTGAAGCTCCCTTGAAGATTAACACAGGCAATATTGGACAGTAGTACACCTGTATGAATCATCTCCTCACTACCCTTCCCTATGAGTAAAATTTTGTACCTTCCCTATTGGCTGTATAATAGCATACTGTTCTGCTACAACTTCACAAGGACAAGTAATGTTACACCCATTGTGTAGCGTCCTGAACAATTTCAAAATCTCCCCACATGAACCGAGGCAACAGGACCACTACTGCGCATCTCAGCCTGTTTTAGGCTCCTGTTGCATTGATCTTCCTTATGCGGACACTCATGACCTGCAACTAGGATGTACTGATACAGTGAGTGTTACTACTGTGCTGTTGCACTCGACCACCACATCAACATAAGCAACATACGCCAATAACACTGCAAAACTACATCCTGTACACGTCAACACAATTTAAACTTTCTTCTGTTTGTACACAGTCCTCCATGTGAAGGGGTGCTGAAGAGGAGGACAGTCTATCGTGCAAACTTAACTACAGTAAAGCAGCACATTTTACATTTTAAGAAACATCCAATACAGTTATCTAACACACCTTATGAAAACATTACTCAAACACACAATATGTTGTTTTCACAATGCTATTTTTACATTAATATACACACGAACAATGCCGTGTACAGTTTGCTAGTAATATATATTATCAATAAGAAACAGGGAATATAAATTTTAAAATGGTGCCAAAAGAAAGTCTAGAAAAACAATATAAAGTTGGCACAAGCATACTAAACAATAAAATGGGAAACTAGTGTAGCAAACATTTAGCAAGAACAGGAAATTTGACTTGGTCCTTAAGTTGAAAATAGGCACAGCCCCGGTCATTAACAAGTTAACAGGCATAAATAAAAACATTTGCCTTCATGAGTGTGTCCCTTTAAAATTAATGTTTCTTATGGAAGAATTCAGGGGTAAACTAAATGAACTGTAGGGGACATATAAACTATGCCAAGGATTTAAAAGGCATGTTTAAACTCTTGAATTCTACTGAGATCCTTTGTTTTAAAACTTAATTACAAGGTCTCCAGGGACTGAGATTGATTATCCTGGTCTGTGAGTTCACTTGTAACTCCACCTACTTCACTGCTGGTTCTGCCTACTCTCCGCCCCATTCTGCCCACTGTATACTCATTTTAAAGGGATAGTAATACTTTGTTTTATCTTTATTTTATTTTGTAGGCATTAAAAAAACATGAAGAACGATATAAGTCTTATCTCTCAAACCTTTATGGTTTAAGAGATATTCACAAGCAAAGTATCCCCCCCCCCTTCAGCCAAGTCAGAAAGGAAGTGCCCAGGTAGACTGCAGAGAGGGACAATCTTCAATTAAGATAAGGGAAAAAGCTGAAAAACTTGTCAAGGGGGGCAGAGCTTTCATTCTTTTCATACAAAGAAGATTGTCCCCTGCTGTTATCTCTCTGGTCTTACAAGCAGATTCACATCTGAAAAGAGATGGCTTACACTAGGAAAAAGGGGCGGGAGGGGGAAACTTTGCTTGTGAATATCTCTTAAACCATAAAGGTTTGAGAGATAAGACTTATATCATTCTTCGTGTTTTTTTAATGCCTACAAAATAAAATAAAGTTAAAATGAAGTATTACTATCCCTTTAAGGACAAAACCTGCTTCCCCCTTCCCACTCCTTCCCACACTAATTAAGTCCCACCTACTTTTTGACACAAATTGCATTATTTGTGCACTCCAACCCCCAGACCTTAGTGGACCTCAAGGAACTTGGAACAAGAATTATGTGCATGTAGCATTCAATGGGTAGTAAACACTTCATTTCAATCAATGAGAATTTCTATTTTTTGCCTACAGTTATGTGGATTTGGTCTAGAACAGTGGTTCTCAACTCCAGTCCTCAGGACCCACTAACAGGTCAGGGATTGATGATTTCCTTGTTAGAGCACAGGTGAATTAATCAATGTGAATGAGCCTCTGATCACCACACCTGTGGTCTAGCAGAGAAATCCCTAAGTCCTGGAATGTTAGTGGGTCCTGAGGATAGGAGTTGAGAACCACTGCTCTAGAATGACTCCACATTGCATTTGTGCACACGGCTCACTGGGCTTTATGTATGAAAACAAACTGGAGCATCTCGGGGAAAATCAACTTCACCATAGGAGAAAAATAAACATTGCCAAAAGCTAGCCGCTTTTAAACTTCGCTCCCCACGTCAGCGTTCTTCCTGCAGAAGGGAAATCCCTTCTTTGAATCAAGCGGAGGCTCTTCAGCACAGCCAGATCTCATTATAGAAGAAACGATCCTTCACTAAAACAGTCTTCTATGTGCGCTTGGTAACCAAGCACACGTAGAAGACTGTTTTAGTGAAGGATCTTGTCTTCCATAATGAGATCTCGGCTGTGCTAAAGAGCCTCCTCTGGTCCCGGGACCGGATTCCCCTGCTGCAAGAAAAATGCTGACGTCAGAGGAGAGGCAGGGGGGAGCGAAGTTTAAAAGCGGCTATCTCGCAAACCATAAAAGTTTGAGAGATGTCGCTGGCATTCAATATAAGGGATAGTAATTTTGAAGTATTACTATCCCTTTAAGGGAAGGTAACTCCCAGACACCACTAGTTCTTAAGGCAGTGTTTCTCAACTCCTGTCCTCAGGACCCACTAACAGGCCAGGATGTGATGATTTACTTGTTAGAGCACAGGTGAGTTAATCAATGTGAATGAGCCTCTGATCACCACACCTGTGCTCTAGCAGAGAAATCCCAAAGTCCTGGCCTGTTAGTGGGTCCTGAGGACAGGAGTTGAGAAACACTGTCTTAAGGGGTTAAAAGATAAAGTACAAAAAGATTTAATTTCCTCTTCAACAAGAAAACTGCAGAGACCAATGTTAGCAGAAAGATTATTTGCCAAAGATCAGAAAATCCAATTATCTATGGAACATTCAGAAACAACCAGCAGGCCTTCATAGTGTTTCTGGTTGTCAAGAGAAGTCAAGGTGAAGTATAAAGGAGGTCAAAGGATGAACAGCAGATAGGTAGCATCAGAAGCAGCAATCTGTGCTATGTTTAATTTGTTTTACACACATGCATCTGTTAGACTTTACTTACATGCAAACGTTAGTTCCAATGATACTGATTTTTCATTTTCATATTTCCGCAAACAAATTCTAATTGGTGTAACATTGTGGTCTGAGTTATATAATAGAGCCTGAGATTATAAGTAACAACTCAGTAACCCTGCAACTTTCAAATAGGTAACTTTGGCAATAACAAAATACCCTAGTCATTTGGGTGTCTCAGAAGCTAAGAGTTCAGCCAATGATTCTGGTGCACCCTGGTAATTGCCAAGTTATATTCTGGGAATATATATATATATATATATATATATATATATATATATATATATATGTGTGTGTGTGTGTGTGTGTGTGTGTGTGTGTGTTTTTGCATTTAATCTCTGAAGAAATCTATTGCTAATAGTTTCGATTTATAGTCTGATGAAGACAAATGACCCTTAAAGGGATAGTAATGCTTGAAGTAAAGTTGGTAGCTCCAAGACTTATTTATACTTTTTCTAACGCATAGCTCTATATTTAAACACATACACTTTTTTAGTTCAATAGCAATTCAAGCAGAAAGGATCCTCCTCCTCCCTCCCCTTCTGGCTGCCTCCCACACTGAATCTGGAATCCACTGTTGGGACCGGACGAATGCAGTGAGGGACAATCTTCATTCAGTAAGTACAAGGAAAACCCTCCCCGCCTTGACAAAGGAGGGCAGGATTTTCCTTTTGCTTACTGAGGATTGTCCCTCACCTATCTCCATCCAGACCACTCTTATGGGCAGCGTGTCTCAGGGAAAAGGGGTGGGAGTGGGATCCTTTCTACTTGAATTGCTATTGAATTACAAAACTGTAAGTGTTAAAATATAGCTCTATTAGTTAGAAAAAGAATAAAGTAGACTTGGAGCTGAACTTTACTTCAAGCATTACCATCGCTTTGAAATCTATTCAGGACTCTTGATGCCTATTGTTTGTTATGATGATCCGAAGTGTGAAATAGAAGACTTCAGAGATTATATACAGGCAACTATAGGTACAACCTAAACATGTTTAAATAGGTATACCTGATTATGAGCTGAAGGAAAATTAAGTTAAAGAAACTAAGAGACACTTATTTCCTCATTATAGTTATCCTTTAAATATGTGACACTGATGGTTTCCTTAAGGGTGAATGCCAGTTGTAAAGAGTAAGTAAATCCTTATTGTGGGGGAAAATAATATATTTTTGGGGGGATAAGACAGCAAAGCTATATGTATATTAAGTTGGGAGCTCATAGGAAAAAGCAAAAAGAAGTGATCCTTAAAGGGGATGTATCACCTCTATATAACTTAGCCTAAATAGTTAGGTTATATTTTGAATATGACTAAAAGTGTCTTAATTTTTTAAAAGCTTTATTTGGTCTAAATTGACGTTATAAACTCTGCTCTGCAGCTACTTCTGCATAGAGTGCAGTTACTTGCTCTGTAACTGCAGTCCGTCGCTCTGCCTCTTCTCCCCTAACTCTATCCAGCCTCCTCCGATGATGAAGGCTTTCGGTCTGTAAGCTGGAGCAGTCTCATTGGCTAGATATCGATCTCTGCCAGTGAGTCCACTCCAGTTTACAGACAGAAGCCTCCGTCATTGGAGGAGGCTGGATAGAGGGAGGAGAGCAGAGGCAGAGCGACGTTTTGTGGTTACAGGGCAGGTAACCACAGTCTATGCGGAAGTAGATGCAGGGCAGAGTTTATAACTTACATTTAGACCAAATAAAGCTTAAAAAAAATAAAGACACTTTTAGTCATATTCAATATATAACCTATTTAGGCTAAGTTCTATAGAAGTAATACATCCCCTTTAACCCCTTAAGGACTACATAACGTACTATGACTGTCATGGTCCTTATACCCCTAAGGACTGATGACGGTCATAGTACGTCACATACTTTTTACTTACAGAGCTCCACCAGGAGCGCTGTAAGTAAAAATAGGGCCTAAAATTGACCGATCCAAGACTGGATCGGTCTCTCTTAGGCCCCGAAGTGGCACGCCGATACATGGAACAGGTCACGTGTACCGGCGCGTCGGCAAGGATCAAAGCGGTTCTTATGGGACGGAAACGTCCCAGGACCGCTGGTCCTAAAGGGGTTAAGAATGTCCTTCAAAAGTTCAAGTCTCCAAAATCTCAGTACAAATACTCATATGGCACGTACTCTGCTATGATAGGACTGAGACACCAGATTTCTAATTGGTATCCTGCGAGGATTAACAAGTCCTTTCTCTGCAATAATACTCCACCTATTTGCAGGGAAATAAATGCAGGAAATGCCTGGCCAGACTAGTTAACATCAAGCAATAATTTAATTTTGTTGCTAGCATAAAAGATCCCAAAGGCAAATCCCATTGCTCCTTCCCAAAAATAGCCAGCATTTTCAGTGATTTCTATATGTTGCTATGCAACCTTTCTTGTACAAATCCTGCTCAAGACTCACAGATCACTTATTCACGACTGTATCACTCGCTCAGGTTGTCCAATCCTCCCCTGAATGCCCCTTTTCTACAGATGATATCTTAAGGACCACTACTTCTGCGAAGAGCCCAGGTCTGGATGGCATATCCTCAATATAAAAAAAATCACCAAACATTCTTGCCCCTCATCTCCTCTCATCATTCAAAGAGATTGCTGGCAGTACCTCTTTCCTCCCCAAGCTTTAGAGGCACACAAAATGCTAATCTCCATACCAGATAAAAATCTGTCCCAATGTGCCAGTTTATATCTCTCCTCAACACTAACGTGAAACTCTTGTTGGGGGACAGACTTAATCCTTTTCTGGCATCCTTTATACATCCTAATCAAGGAGGATTTGTCCTGGGTAGGGAAACTAGGGACATCACGATTAAGGCTATTACTTTAATCCACACTGCAATTCCTCACAAAATACCTACCATTCTTGTATCCACTGACACCGAGAAGGCCTTCAGTAGAGTTAACTGGATCTTTCTCCAGGAACTCCTTGCCTACCTGGGCCTGGGCTGTCAAGGCATTTATAGCATTCTTAGTTTCTTAAAATAAAAGGCAACCTTAGTTATCCCTCCTCTTTGGCAGAACTCTACAACACCTAATTTGACAATATAGAATACTAAACTTCGCTCCATAACTGTTCTGGAGGAACTACATGCTTTCAGCACAGGCACAATAGACCAGTATAAAGTTTTATGGTACCCATGGCTTTCCTGTGTCATCGACAAATGATCCTGTGACTCTCCCCTCTATTGAACCCTCATCTGGGAAGTAAAGGGCCCTAATTTTCAGACTGCACATGTGCTGATGATCTAAGACCTTGGCTGGTGAGGTGGTCACCTTACCATAGCCAGGAGGCCTGGGGAGTGGGGTTTCCTACCCAACACCTTTTCTACTCCACATCACGCTTCCCCACAGGGCCTTTATCTTCCATCTCTTCCTAATGAGCAAAATATGATTTTCCCTCTTCCCTTTTCTTTATTTCTACTGTTCTTTCTTATCTTGCTATTCTGATTCTCATCTATATTCTTTCTTCTCTCTTTGACACCAGCTACTCCTCTAGCCAATAGTTGATTATTATGCTACAGAACAATTGGTTCTTGTTCTGACTACTTTATCCACTTCAGCATATCTACAGCATATCTACTGCCAAAGCTCATGCATTATGTATTTGAATTTAAGATCTATGTCACTATTACCCCTTTTCTGTATTTTTCATTGAGTTTCAATAAACTACTTAAACTTAAAAAAAAAATCTTGATTTGCTATTTTTCTTATGTTCACCATAAGGTGTGCAGCTATTTGTGTATCTTTTGTTTCATATATATATATATATATATATATATATATATATATATATAACCAATGTTTTTTCTTTCATTCAAACTTTTCAAATGACACTGTTTTGTTCAATTCAGTGTAAGTGTGTAGAGAATCAAATCCACTTTTTACACACGTGTTAACTCATAATTTCAGGGTCTATTATATCAGGAACAAGGTCACTGATCTCTTAAATCCTCAATTCAAATTACAACATAAAATTGATTTGTAAGCTGTATTTGTAATTCTGCAAATAAATATTTTTGCGACATCTTAATTTATTAGCTGACAAAATCAGGTTGCAATATTTCTAGATAGAATATATGTTGTGCTTAAAATAGCACCTCCATATGGAGCTATCGCATGGGTGATATTAGAATAACATAAAAAATGATGTTCTGATCCCCTACAAATATTGGTAAATAGAGTGCAATATTTTCCTGAAACGAGAACAAGGGGTTCACAATCAGGTTGTTCACACATGCACAACATAGTCTGTTACAACTTACTGTAACATCTCTGTGTTAAATGCCATGGATGTCATTCACACGGATGTCATTGAAGGTGATGATGTTTTAATAACCTTCAATTAATGCTTGATCCTTGTGGGAATCAGAAAATGATTTATGGCTGTCACTAACATTGAATATATTCAAAGAAAAGAAAATGCTGGTATCTAAATGGGGCAACTGGTTTGTTTACTGTCCCACTTGACCTAGCTATAAATCAGTTAGGTGAACTCAATTATGCCTGGGTCTAGAGGGACAGTAAACAAACCAATTGCCCCATTTAGGTATATGCCTCGAAAATATGCTTATCCATTTTTAAATCTCCAATGTAGTTAAGACTATCTGTACCTTCCAGTATATTTGACATTGACATTAGCTGGCCATCAGTCACCCCCCCCCCCAAAATCAAAGTGGCCACTGAAGGAGAGCAGGTATGTACCATTGGCGATTTAAATGTGACACAGTCACTGCTACACAGCAAACGACTAAAAAACAGAAGTAATAAACAGCAGTTACAATTGACATGTACTAAGGGAGTCTTACACCAGTTAATGTGAATAAATAATTAGACTAACGTATAGTAGAAAAGGCTTTCATATGTACCTTATGACTCGACATTGTAGGCAATAAATCAATAGAATGATGAAACTGTCTACTTTATCTTCTATTATTAGACCATACAGCAACAATATTTTAGACATATCCTCTATATTGATTAGGAGAGTGAAGTCAGAGGAACCCTAATAAAATATAATACAATACTAAGTGGCTTCAATACAAACAGCCAGTTACATACTAGCCAATCCATGGAAGAAAACAACAACAACAACCATGTACAGTTAAAATGGGTACTATACCTACAAATATTTGCTTTTTAATTTGTTTGACACGAGAACACATTTAGGTGGGTCAACTAAAAATGAACAGGACACCAGCTACTTCAGTTAGTGATGACCAAGACACATAAAGGTGTTGTTTCCTTGACAGGTGAATAAAAAGTGGCTTGACCAGAAACGTCACTTTTATGTAGCATAATGATCATCACAAAAGAAAACCATTTAACGGCAATATCTGGATGCTTCTTGCTGGTTTGCTGAGACTGCAGACCCCACTGATTGCTGTTTGGCAATGCTAGGATTATTTGTTTGTGCGTCTCCAAAACACAGAATTTTCATATTTAAATACTTTGTTATCCTTAGTCAGGCATCAATATATTTTGCCGTAGTTTTTCTGCACTTGTCTATATTTACTGATCTCCATTTAGATCTACAGTTAGACTTTATCAGTCAGAATGTGATTTGCCATATAAATAGTTCCATGCATATACCTTTAGAATTGCATAAAACTTCAAGATAATAACATTTCATTTTGATGGGCTCTCTTGTCTGGAGGATTCATAAATACTGGTCTAGGGACATACAAGTGAGCCTGTGGTTGACCTGTTTTTTACCTACTCCTAGCTCCCTTTGTGTTTGTAATGTAGCCATTGTAATGACCCTGGTATAGACTGTGGTGGAAAGAAAAGCACCTATTTAATAAAGTTTAAACCCAGTACTCTGATCTTCATTACTCAATGCCAACAATGAGATCCTTGTTCTTTTACACTGCTTATATGTACAGAACACCCCCCCAAGATGCACACTGCACCCTATTTCTGTAAGTGGTGGCCCAGGGTTCATTCCTATGATAGGACTAGCCAGTTGCAGAGATTAGACCACTGTACAGGGTATAGTCAGGCTGGCAGCCTGCTTGTGTGCAGATAGCATGGTTTCTGAGCAATGTCTACTACTCCAGGGTCAATAGTACAGTGGGGATTGTCTAGGGAAAATGGGGATTAGCTGTTTTATACATTGAGACTGCCAGTGGGACCCTCAATGGTTTCAAATCCTGAGGTTTGCCAGCAATCCCTTCATTCCAGTTCTGATCTACCAAGGTGTGGCTCTCCTGATTAGTCACTGGATCTTCAGGAGTACGAGCTGGGGAGATCTGAAGCAACAATTGATGGGGGATTCCAGGGCTATATATATATATATATATATATATATATATATATATATATATATATATATACACATACATAATATAAATCACTAGCCTGAGAAGTTCCCTGTGTGCATAACCGCATACTGTAGACTGCTCATAGACTGATGAAACAATGCAATCATGTGCAGTAGAGACTGGCCGAATGTGCTGATCCAGAGCGGGGAGCTCCGGATGGCTCACCACCTATCTCTGCTCCTGGCTCCAGGGCAGCAGCCTGGGCAGATGGGTGCACGTTAGCCTGTGTATACGGGCTTTCATACTAGTATATATATATATATATATATATATATATATATATATATATATATATATATATATATATATGTCTAATGTGATGTTGTTTGTACTTGTTTGAGTTTTGTGGGATAGGTATGGTACAAGCTTTGGCTGTACTACAATGCCCTATGCTACGTTGCTGTGACCCAATAAACCTTTTTATGAGTGATCAGGCTGATCTGGAGACTTTTGTATAACCGTAAAGAACACACTGAGGTCCCATTCTCAGTATGTTACTCTCTTCACAAATGGTGTGTTTAGTAATGTGCTAGAGACCTCACTAGGATTCAAGAGGTTAAAAGCCCCATTTATTATCAAGGGAATTTTTTATTTGCCCCTTATGATTCAGTTGTTTTTTCCAAGAGGATGGCCTTAATACGTGATCAATGGTCATTCTAACATTATCCAGATGACAGCACCCAGTTTGGAAATGTGAGTCACCCCGACACCTTTCTGTTGGCACAGGCTGAGCTTTGCATCAACAGAATGAATCTGGGGAAATTATTGAGTTGTGAGCAAGAACTGCAATGCTTTGGAAATGCATTCAACAGCTAAAAGCCCTTTTTAAATCAATGTGAAATTGTATTTGCCCTTATGCTGAAGTTGGTTTGCTCTAGAATACCTCTGTCTCTTCTATTACATAAATCTCATGGTTTGGAAGAGAGTGATAGTGTTTTCATTGCATACATATCACAATAACACTATACTGCTTTATATATATAATCCTCCTGACCCTTGCGGCCCATGACACATATCAGCGTATGAGTCTCCTGGCTATCAGGAGGATTGAGCCAGTCCAGTGTGCATTTATGCCCCTTTCAGCACAGGAAAAGCAGCATAGTTATGTTATGTCACAGGTACTGAAAGGTATGCTGCTGGACTGTGGTGCCTTACACAAGGATGGCTATCAAGTCAAGTGAACACCCAAAGTCCAGCAAGCCTTATTGTTTCTTTGTTCATCCAGTAGCTCAGTATAGTTGCAGAAGGGTAGATTTGCATTGTGGCCTGCAGTGCCCCTGGTAGATCTTTGAACCAAGGGAATAGAGCAATGGTTACCCCAAGTGGGTGTCAGCCAATAATATTTTGCCAGAGTGCTCACATGGACAAGGCATCAACCACGCACTCTTCTATCATGGTCTGTATGGAAATGGGAGTTCTGGACAAGAAGATAGAACTGTAGTAGGAGATTGTTACAGTGTTGTAACCATGTTAAAGAGCCCTTAGTATCACTCATGGAAAGAGATGATACATGTACATAAACATGTGGAAACAATGTTGTAAATATTTTGTTGCAGTATACACATATACTAGCAAAGAGACCTATTGTTTCCAAGGCAACTCCCCTCTCCTCAAGCTCCCTTTACACATAATAATAAACACAGCTACAGACACAGATGCTCGTAGTGTCAGAATCACAATGACACTCTTATTCTGACTGAATCCCCTGACCCTTTAAAGACCAGAGGGGTGTGCAACGCACATAACCCCTAAAGGACCAGCAGTCCTGGGAAATAACCTTTCCTTAACCCTCTGAGTGCTTTGCAATGCATTCCGTACCACTCTGGCACTCAGAGGCTTAAAGGGTTAGTAATTCCCTTATTTAAGTTTATGGTATATTGTAGATGTTAAAAAAATAAATTATCTGGAGAAAGTCCCATCTCTCAAACCTTTACAGTTTGAGAGATATTCGCTGCTAAAGTTCCCCCTCCCTCATGTTAGCTGTAAAGCTGACAGAAGGAGATCTGTGTCAGCCAACTTGAGAAGGCTCTTCAGCAGAGCCGAAATAGCAGTATTTACAAAGTGTGCGTGCAAACCAGGCACACTTTGTAGACCGTTCCAATAAAGTAACTCTTTTTAAATATCGCTATTTTGGTTCTGCTGAAGAGTCACCAGCTGGTCCCAGGACCAGGATTTTCTGCCGTCAGTACAGCGCTGACGTCAGGAGAAGGGGAGGGAGGGGGAACTTTAGTAGCGAATATCTCTCAAACCTTTACAGTTTGAGAGATATTCGCTGCTAAAGTTCCCCCTCCCTCATGTTAGCTGTAAAGCTGACAGAAGGAGATCTGTGTCAGCCAACTTGAGAAGGCTCTTCAGCAGAGCCGAAATAGCAGTATTTACAAAGTGTGCGTGCAAACCAGGCACACTTTGTAGACCGTTCCAATAAAGTAACTCTTTTTAAATATCGCTATTTTGGTTCTGCTGAAGAGTCACCAGCTGGTCCCAGGACCAGGATTTTCTGCCGTCAGTACAGCGCTGACGTCAGGAGAAGGGGAGGGAGGGGGAACTTTAGTAGTGAATATCTCTCAAACCGTAAAGGTTTGAGAGATGGGACTTTCTCCAGATAATTAATTTTTTAACATCTACAATATAGCATAAACTTAATTATGGGCATTACTAACCCTTTAAGGACAGCTTTGATCCTTGCCAACATGCCGGTACATGTGACCTGTTATGTGTACTGGCTCGCTGAGCGAGGGACTGGGAGAGACCACTCCAGTCTCGAAGCAATTAATTTCAGACTCCATTTTTACTTACAGGGCTCCCGCAGGAGTGCTGTAAGTAAAAGGTACCTGACATGCCAGGACCATCAGCGATCATTAAGGGAAAAAAAGGATGGTGGTCCTGGCACATCACATAGTCCTTACAGAGTTAAAGGGATAGTAATACTTCATTTTAACTTTATTTTATTTTGTAGGCATTAAAAAAACATGAGGAATGATATAAGTCTTATCTCTCAAACCTTTATGGTTTATGAGATATTCACAAGCAAAGATTCCCCCTCCCGCCCCTTTTACCTACTGTAAACAATCTCTTCTCAGATGTGGAATACAGTCCATAGACCAGACAGATAACAGAAGGGGACACTCTTATTCCTATGAAAACAATGAAATCCCTGCCCCCCTTGATAAGTTTTTCAGGTTTTTCCCTTATCTTAATTGAAGATTGTCCCTCTCTGCAGTCTACCTGGGCACCTCCCTTCTGATCTGGCTGAACAGTGTGACATCAGTAAAAGGGGCAGGAGGGGGACATTTTGCTTGTGAATATCTCTTAAACCATAAAGGTTTGAGAGATAAGACATCATTCTTCATGTTTTTTTAATGCCTACAAAATAAAATAAAGTTAAAACGAAGTATTACTATCCCTTTAAAGAGTTAAATAATGACATTCTCCTTTTGACACAATCTTTCACAAACTGATCCTTATACACAAAAGAAAGTTGGAGCAAACCAACTGAACCATGGGGGAAGAAAAAAACACCCTCAACACTCCCACTGATTGAGAGGCTTTTAACCCCTTGACTGCTAAAGAGGTCTTCAAGATATTGTGAAGCAATTTGTCTAGCATTCTAGAGCTTGAAAGCTCAATTTAAATCAGTGGGGATGATTATATGGAACAGTTCATCTCCTCCAGGTTTGTGCCTCTTTTTTTAGTACATAAGGTCCAAAATATCAACGTGGTACTATACTGAGAGTCTATTGTGAGAGATTATTTCACCACTGTTTGTTCTGATGTTCTACCTGAGAACAGCTTTGGCCTTGTTTGTTTAACAATATAGCACTTTAAGAGTTAGTGCTGGAGCATTTGGTATTTTTCCCCTCCTGACAGGAAAGAAAAAGTCTTTGTGCCCAAAATCTCTCTCTTCCCTGCACATGACGCTAGTTTGATCTATAGATAAAGGGGTAATGTACAAAAAAACTTGTTTCCTCCAGATGAGTAACAAATTGCAGTAGAATGTCTGGCTTACCCCAATGCTGTAATCAGACAGGAAAAGTAGAGCTGTTGCATAAATGGACACTCATATGCCACATACTGAGGGAGATTCACTAAGCGGTGATAAAGAGGTGATAAAGTGGAGATGACCTCCAGTTTATCACTTCTCCAGTTCCTATCTTATTCCGTGGAGCCTATGCCTCTTCAACTTTGGAGATCTTAGTGACTTGACCTTATAGAATAACATAGGAACTAGAGAAGTCATATCACTGGAGAAGTCATATCCACTTTACCACCTCTTTATCAACGTTTAGCGAATCTCCCCCACTGAGTCTCATACATGTATGAAAAAAATTACCCTTTATTTTGAGTTTCATGCATTGAAGGAATAGTCTGTTCTACTCTGCTCTCCATGCATGTGAGACAGCTATGCAAGAGATGTGGATGTTTTAACAATTATCCCTGGCTCTGTATTAACAGAATAACAGAGCTACCATTATGCTGCTTCTCCTACTATCCCAGATGGGATAGTACCTTTGAGCAGGTTAGAGTTGCCAGAAATGCAGCATAACATGCGGATCTGATTGGCAGACACATTCTTACTCTTCTGTTGACCCACTCAGCACTGCTAGCAGGTGTGCCTGGTTCAGTGCAGTTTATTTAGTCCCCTAACCACTCAAGGAGTTATGCAGAATACCCCATGTTAACTGAAGAAGAGTACTGATAGACAACAGACTTCACAGCAGTGAGCAGTGTCACTAAGCTGCTGCAAGAGCAAATCGGGTACTATCCTGCATAAAAAGGGGTATAGATGCAAGGAATGCAAACATAATTATACCTCTGTATAAATCCTTGGTGAGGCGTCACATAGAATATGGAGTACAGTTTTGGACAGCAGTTTTTAAAAATTGCATTTTTGAACTGGAGTGCCCAAAAGTGCAGAGACATGCAACAAAACTGATAAGGTTATTAAGAGACACTAGCCAACCTGGATTTGTTTACATTAGAGAAGAGACATCTGTCGGGTGATATGATTGCCATTTACAAATACATTTGAGGTCAATACACATAACTCTCCAAGGAACTATTAACTCAAAGAGGAGAACAAAGAACAAGACGTGCTCTATTAAGGCTAGAGGAAAGGAGCTTTAGACTAAAACAAAGGTAGGGATGTTTTTACAGGAAGTGCAGTAAAGTTATGAAAAACTTTGCCTTGGGATACTGTGCTTGCAGATATTGTAACTGCTTTCAAAAAGTAACGGATACCTATAGAGCACAGAACAATATTGAGAATGATGACAATTGTCTTGAAAGCAGATAGAATGTTAATCCAGGGAAATATCTGACTGCCATTTTGAGTCAGGAAGGATTTTTTGACCCACTTGAGGATTAATTGGAAATGGCTTCAGTGTTTTTTTTTCTTTCCTCTGGATCAACAGGGGTGATATGGCATGGACTGAACTAGATGTACACATATTTTTTCAGCCTCATCAACTATGTTACTATGATGTTGTCCTTCCTGCCATTGAGAAGATCTTTCTATTCTCTCACATAACATGAAGTAGCATAAATTAGATCAGGAGAGGGGAACCTGAAGCCCTCCAACTGTGGACTACAATGCCCATCACCCCCGGCTAGCCAACGTCTTGCTGAAAATAATGAGAGTTGTAGTCTACAACATTTGGGTGTTTCAGGATATCTGCTTGACTTTTATGGTGCAGAATTGTTTTGACAAAGAACTGCAATGCCCTTAGCGCATGTCAGTCCAGCACATTCTCAAAGTAGTGCACATGTCCTTAAATAGATTGTGGTCTTTCGTTCAAGCTGGCTATATGCAGGACAGGTCTCTATATGGTGTGGAGACTTTACAGTAGGAGCAGAACTGTGAGGCTGGGCCTCACAGTTTAGATCAGTAATTCTCAACCAGGGTGCCGTGGCACTTTAGTGTGCCACAGACATCAGATTAGGGTGCCCCCTGTTTTCTATGAAGACTTACAAAAATGTGAATATTGTCTTTTAAATTGTAGAAATATAGAAATTGTTATGCACAATATGTTTTTTTTAGTACTATGCTTGTGAGACCTAATAATATCTGGATATTTATTATATTTATTATCTTTATTATTCCCTAGAAAAATTATATTAAACATGTTAGGGGTGCCCTGAAAGTTCCAAATTGTGTGTTAGTGGTGCCTTGAGCACAAAAAGCCTGAGAACCACTGCTTTAGATATTTGCTCAGAAGTTCACCCCTGCTAGTCTCCCACTCTAAGAGCTGTCATCATGCAAGCAGCACAGCCAACAAATGAGAAATAATATCACAGTACTTCTGTCTCATTGGTCTGCTTGTATATGTCAACTGCTGCACGTGAAATCTAAGTGGTGACCATGTTGCTGTCTAGCCTCATTTTATACTCATATAAACTAACTGATTCCAGGACAGAGCTATTGTTCTGGCAATGTGGGGTATGTGGTCACTTTACCTTCGCTCTTCTCACAACCCCACTTTGCCACTTCACTCTCCTCCCACCCTCCTCTTCACCACATTTCCCAACACCAGCTTCCAGAATGAAAGAATATGTAGCAAGGCATTGCCCATGCAGTGAAGATGAAAGGGAACCGATGATAGGGAGGTGGAGGAGGAGATGAGGTGAAGGTGGAGGGTGGGAGGAGAGCAAAATGGTGAAAGGGGTTTGGGAGAAGGCTGAAATGGCATAAAGAAATTGGAGATGGCTGAAGTGGCAAAGGGGGTTTGGGACAAGGCTGGAGTGCAGAAAGGGGGTTGGAGAAGGCTGGAGTGGCAAAAGGGGGGGTTGAAGAAGGCTGAATTGGTGAAGGGTGGGTTGGGACAAGGCTAACGTGGCAAAAGGGGGTTAAGACAAAGCTTAAGTGGTGAAAGGGGGTTGGAGAAGGCTGATGTGGCAAAGAGGGGGATTGGGAAAAAGCTGAAGAGGCAAAAGGGGGTTAGAGAAGGCTGAAGTGGTGAAAGGGGATAGAGAGGGCTGAAGTTGTGAACAGGCTTTGGGACAAGGCTGAAGTGGTGAATGAGGAGGTTGGAGAGGGCTAAAGTGATGAAAAGGGGTTGTGACTAGGCTGAAGTTCTGAAACAGGGGTTGGTGAAGGCTGAAGTGGTGAAGAGGTGTTGTGAGGAGTGTAAAGTGGTGAAGAGAAAGGTTGGATAGACCCGTGATGTTTATATGCCTTGTTTTAAGTGCTTCAATGTATGTTTTAAACATATCTTATCTGCTACATTGGCACTCGTGAAATCCATATTTACTGCTAAGTTGTTTAAGGGGGTTTTTGACAATGGATGTAGCTACATAGAAAGCTACAGGGAGATCCCAACTTTTCCAGTCTCAGGTAGGTGATGTTTGGACTGTGAACTCTGACAGCAGAGGCTGTTATCTGAGTTAATGCATGTCGTTTGAACAGCTCTACCATTGACTGATCAAAGAACCTGGGTCTGGACTGAGCTTTCTTTTCTGATTTCCATTCTAAACAATGCAATGTATACTCGAGAGATGTTTTCATATTTATCTGTATAACATGCCTGAGGAAGACTTGAAAGCTTTTATCCTAAATCTGCTAATTAGCCATTAAAGGTATCAATTTGACTATAACTGCCTCCATGCTTTTATACCTTTTGTTTGAGCAGGTTTAAGAGGCTTTCTAGTCCTAATGATGCTGGAGATTTTCTCCTGTGTGCACTGCATTTATGAAGTGCAGTCACTGGCATTAGAGGGAATTGTCATTTGTACCATTGATACTTTTATTTCTTAAAAAGTGAAAGGCTCTCTCAGTGTGTTTCATATGCTAATTAAACTATGAGATATTTAGAGCTACCATAAATTATTATACCGTGCCACACTCAGAGAGCTCACCATTCAGAAATAAACGTATGAACATCTCCTTAACTATGTATCTGCTGTTCTTTTGGCTTATAAAATAGACAATTTTAACCCTTTGAATGCCAGGGGGTATGCAATGCATTGTGAAACAATGGTTTGTGCACATTGGCAATTAGTGGTTTAAACGGACATTTTAAATTATTCAAATTCAGGGTAACAGCTACACTTTAAAGGGGAACTGTATCCCAAGTGGTTAAAGGGATAGTAATACTTTAATATTACTATTCCCCATAATGTAGATATTTGAAAAAGAATTTAATAGCCCACAGGTTCATCTCTCAAACCTTTATGGTTTGAGAGATAACCGAACGCAAAGGTCACCCCTCCCTCCCCTTTCCCTGAAGTCAGCGTTGTACTGACTGCAGGGATATCCGGTGTGACTTTCATCAGGCTGCTCTGCAGCAGAGACACGATCGCATTAGTGAAAAAGAATTATTTCACTGAAACAGTCTTCTACGTGTGCTTGCAAACCAAGCACATGTAGAAGACCGTTTCAGTGAAATAATTATTTTTCACTAACGTGATCTCGGCTCAGCTGTAGAGCCGCCTGACTGTCGTACGACAGGCTTCTTCTGCAGTCAGTACAATGCTGACTTCAGGGAAGGGGGAGGGAGGGGGGAACTTTGTGCTCGATTATCTCTCAAACCATAAAGGTTGAGAGATGAACCTGGGGGCAATTAAATTCTTTTGCAAATATCTATCTATATCTGTTTTTCGAGTTCTGTACACTGATATTTCTTCATAAGAGTTAAAATATGCGGTTGCTGTTAGCATACTGCCCTTTGTACTTACAGGTCAGCTAAAATGAATGTCCTTCAGGTGACACTATATATCATCAAACCTATATATTGGCAGTAATATTACTGCAACCTGCAGCTATCTGCAAATATTAAATTATGCTGGGATCTAGGAGCCTATCCAAGGTGATAATTACCAAGAGTATTATGACTCCTGTTTGTTATGAGATATAACAGCAGAGCTGTTTAGAGACTTGTGAAGGTTGACAGGACAGAATATTTATATGGTTTGCTAACCTATCCCTCTGATTGCACAGATTAAACATCACAATTCAGAATGGGACAGGAGAGAGCTATAGAACAATATGAAAGCATTGCCTTATTAGTTAGTAGTCATTTATCAGTATCTGACAGTTGACAGCCAGGAGGGCCATATATTAATATGTACACCCTTGGATGGTAGAAATTTTTCCACGTTACACGTTTTTAGCAATAATGGGGTTAACCATCTGAGCATCAGAAAAGCAGAGCACCACATTCCTCGGAAAATGGCTCATGGAACACTACTCACAAAATAAACTGTATTATTGTAATATTTATAGATGTATATGAAATATAAATAATATTCCAGTCTAAAATCCCTAAACAGAAATGCTTCTTTGTATATGTTGTCTCTCTATTTGTATAAATATGTAACTTTGTACTGTTAACGCTCTCCAGGACAAACTTGATTAACAAGAGACATCTAAATGTATTCTTCCTGGTAAAACACTATGCTTAACTTTCTTCTGCCTTGCATGCTCACTCACATGTAATCATGCTCACATATGCACAAACAAATACACTCAAACATGTATGTGCACACATAAGGTCTGATTTACAGTCTAGGTGACCCAAGGGCATACCTGGGAACTTCCAGTTGAGGGCTACCCGGAGGGTAGTCCTCTGTTCAGCAGGGGGTGCCAAAAATGACACTAATCGCGTCAAAAAGGGGTGGGGCTTGCCACGAGTGGGGGGGGGGCTTAACCCTTTGAGTGTCAGAGTGGTACGGAATGCATTGCAAAGCGATGCGTTCCTTACCACTCTGGCACTCAAAGGGTTAAAGGTGTCACACAGAAGGCTGGGGACTGAGGAACAGTGGGAGAAAAAGCAGATGTGGCAGAGTTTCAATAGAAACTCTCCACATCCGGAGGAATCAGCCTCTGCCCCGGAGACCCGGTAAAGCTCTGTCAGAACCGGAGTCTACGGGGCAAATCCGGAGAGTTCCCAGGTATGCCCAAGGGAAGACAATAATTTGGGTGCCCTTACTCCACCCATGGCCACATCCCAACACCTCACATGACTACACCTCCAGATCCATCCACTTCTTCCTGGCACAGAAAATATAACTGGGGGGAGATTCTCTAAGAGGTGATAAAGTGGAGATAACATAGTAACTGGAGAAGTGATATCACTGGAGAAGTAATCTCCAATTTATCACCTCTTTATCACTGCTTTGTGAATCTCCCCCATGGTCTATAACAAGCAAGAACAAATGCTTTCTAGATATTTAACATATTTCAAACAGTACAACAGTATGTTCAGTTCAGATACTTTCTAGATATTTAACATATTTCAGACAGCATATTCTGTTTTTCAGCCACTGGGTGAAAGCAATTTTCTAATTAACTTCTCTTTTATTGGTCAGGAGGAAGATGTGTTCTACTAAGTAACACAAGAGTAGGACATGAAATACATGAAATACAGCACAAGCTTCGATTGTACGGGTGATACTCAATTTACAGTGATAAAGTACAAGGAATTCAATGGAAATAAACCTTTTAACTTTACATATTCTGTAAATGTGAATAACATGTAAAGTCTAATTGTCTATTCCTTTCTTTAATAATTTGTATCATTCTCACCTATCTGTCTAACATTGCTTTCCAAGTATCTGTTTCCAGAGAGTTTTCTGTCAGGGAATGTGAGAGCAGGGATACTGACACAATGTAAAAAAGATAGCACACCACATACAAAGCAGTCAAGGACATATTATCAAGATAAGTCAGTGCAGTTTGCACCATTGCAATTTGAGTATCACCCGTACAATCGAAGCTTGTGCTGTATTTCATGTATTTCATGTCCTACTCTTGTGTTACTTAGTAGAACACATCTTCCTCCTGACCAATAAAAGAGAAGTTAATTAGAAAATTGCTTTCACCCAGTGGCTGAAAAACAGAATATGCTGTCTGAAATATGTTAAATATCTAGAAAGTATCTGAACTGAACATACTGTTGTGCTGTTTGAAATATGTTAAATATCTAGAAAGCATTTGTTCTTGCTTGTTATAGACCATGGGGGAGATTCACAAAGCAGTGATAAAGAGGTGATAAAGTGGAGATTACTTCTCCAGTGATATCACTTCTCCAGTTCCTATGTTATCTCTACTTTATCACCTCTTAGAGAATCTCCCCCCAATTATATTTTCTGTGCCAGGAAGAAGTGGATGGATCTGGAGGTGGAGTCATGTGAGGTGTTGGGATGTGGCCATGGGTGGAGTAAGGGCACCCAAATTATTGTCTTCCCCTGGGTCACCTAGACTGTAAATCAGGCCTTATGTGTGCACATACATGTTTGAGTGTATTTGTTTGTGCATATGTGAGCATGATTACATGTGAGTGAGCATGCAAGGCAGAAGAAAGTTAAGCATAGTGTTTTACCATAGCGTGGAATTGAAGATTCCCATTGATTCAAATGCTGTTTTTATGTCAATGAATACTAGGAACTGGCCTTCAATTGCTTAACAATTTAATTTTAATAATGCAATGAGTCCATTGCTCCATTGAAATCAATTGGAATTTGCAAAATGTTCATTTGTTTTCTGTTGTGCTGTTGGATTGCTCCACAACTGTACCTTATATAGCTTAAAGCGGAACTACCATGTCACAAAATGTTTAGCTTAACTAAGTCCCCTTCTGGCTACTAGCTGCTTAGTAGCACTAGTTGCCAGAATCATTACCTGATTTAATAGATATATGCTTCAGTGCTTCAAGGAGAGTGTTATATAAATCACTATTCACTTTGATAGTAGACTGACCAGAAAGCTCATTGGAGACACAAATCCACGGAGCTTACTGTCAGGTACAATTTGATTAAACATGGTATGCATTTGTTATTATCCCTTAAATATGCTTGAGAAGACATTGGGGGCTATGCAATAAGGCGTGATTAAGAAATTATGAAGTGGAGGTGACTTCTCCAGTGATATCACTTCTCCAGTTCACCAGTTGGAGAAATCATAGTACATTGAATCCATAGAATAACATAGGACTTGGAGAAGTGATATCACTGGAAAGATCATCTCCACCTTATCACCTCTTAATCATGCCTTAGGGCATCTCCCCCATTATCACTTCTGATGTAATCACTTGAGCAGTGCTTATCACAGGTAATGTTATGAAATAAGAAGTGGATATTATCAGATGGTAATGGGTTTTTAGATTTTTAGTTCTGGTCCCTGTGTTTTCTGTATATACTGTCCTGTTAGGAAAATTGTCCATACCAGTATAAGCCAGTATAGGTTTATGGGAAACTTTCCTTTACTAGGGAACAGATTCCTGCTGTGACCTATTCTTATATTCTCTGTTTACATCGTTTGGTTTTTAGATTAACCCCTGATTTTGCTTGTAAGGTTAGTCTGTGTATGGGCATTTGCCGTGTTCTAACATTACCTCAAGAAATCTGATGATGTCAGAAACCCAATGGAATTCTTATGACACTAGATTCATCATTTCATTGTCTGAATCTACAGCACAATGAAATGAGTTATCCATACGAAAATGTTAAAGGAGCAGTAAACTTTTTATGAAAAAATATATATTACAGACTTTTTCTGCTGAGTAAAGTAAGGGTACTCTGACTGCATATCTTAAGGCACAGCATCAAGTAGTGGATTGGGCACCACTTTCTCCAAAGATGGAGGGTAAGCAATGGTTTACTTTTGAAATGTCACCATTTAATGGGGGGTACAGAGCAAATCGTAATATATATATATATTTTTTTAAAGTTCACTGGATTTGCGAGTATGACATCAGAATACTGCTTGTGTTTACTATTGAAAGTTCTCCAAAGTTCTACATGGCCGTGCAAGGTGACCCTTAAGCATGCAACATCCCAGTGTCGCCCTTTTGATGCAGATGACATTCTGATGTCGCCCTTTTGATGCAAGCGACATTATGATCAGGCCTTTTGATGGTCGCCAAATAGGGGGTGACATTTCAATAGGATACCCAGATGGGAAGCTTATGATAGGATACCCAGATGTAACTTCTTATAGTGATGTCTCATAAGAAGTTAAACTCTGATGGCTCAAACTGATCTCACATTTTACATATCTGTACCTTTTGTTACGAGAAGATGCTTCTCATGGATTATTTAACCTTTTGAGGGCCAGAGAGGTATCCAACATGTTATATTTCAATGTGTTGGCTACCTCTCTGGCACTCAAAGGCTTCAGTTATATGTTACCAGATCCACAATTTGTAGTGCTGTTCCCCACATGATGATTAAACAAAACAAAATCAGGCTTTAGCTGCAGTACAGAAAATGTGCTAACTATAAATGAAATAAGAACTTAAACTATTTAATTTAAGAGAAGTAGATTGTCATTAGGATTCTGTATAGAGTGAACATTGGCATTAGTGACTACATGTACAAAATCATAACCTAATTTCTGGCCAGTACCCTCTTGATTAAGACTTCCCTTCCTAATTCTGATGTTTGAGGATCATTGACATACCTTGTTTTCTGGGCAACACATACTTATACTGATTGTTTGGTACATTATTTAGCACAATTAATCAGTTAATTAGGATACTTAGAGACATCCTAAAAAAAGCTTGACAGGTCAGCAGTCTGCCAGGACTGAGTTGGACAACCCTGTCGTACATAAAACATATCATTGGGAAAATCAATACAAGTTGCTAATACCCAGCTGCATTTTGCCCTTTAGAGTATTCACTGATGTGAGTAATTAAGTCACAACAATAATTACAATTATTTGCATTTGGACATTATCATCAAGCCACACAAAATGAGCCTGGAGGTGTTAATCAATCAGAAGAGCAGCACCCTTAGTGCTTCACGACAACCGTTGTTTTCTATGTGCCCACTTCTGAGCGGAGGAGGCAAGCTCTTTCTCGTGCAAATTCAACAAAAGATAATGTATTATTATAAAATGGAGACAACACTCTGTCTTAGCATAATAAGAAAGAAAATGTGGCAACACTGTTCCTTAATGAGCTGTCAAAGCAATCTGGGTGACCATGTTTACTTAGTAATATGCTATAAATAGAGACTGGATGCTCTGTATTTCCCTGAAGTGCTCATGGAATTTACTTTCTATATTTATAGTTTGGATAGAAGAAATGCTGTATTTAACCCTTTGAGTGCCAGAGGCGTACCTGACAAGGGATGGTAATATTACAATGTAAAAAAAAAAAAAAAAAAAAAAATATATATATATATATATATATATATATATATATATATATATATATATTTATATGACAGTGGCACACACTTTACTCAAAACCAATTGAAATAAACATTGGTGCACGTCTCTAGAAATGTCAAATAGTCTTTAGGTATACTCAGCCCAGGATTGTGCCAGCATCGTAAGAGACAGCACTCAGTGAAGATGAAATTAAATGGTTACTTTACTGCATCCAAAAGCCAAACGCTTTCGGTCCCCACGGGACCTTCCTCAGGGCAAATGGCCTAACATGTCATAGCATACATCTATATACACAAATAATAAAAGCTTACCCCCCTCTGCCTCGAGGTCCAAAGGCGCCAAAAACGTTACAGCGTCATTCGGTACCCTCGGGTGTGTCGTCATGGGGATCCCGTTACTAAGCATCATCATAAATAAACAACACAGTGAATACACCGCTGCCGTATTACCCCTGCTGGCTGAAAGCAGGAGCAATATAACCTACCTATGCCCCCACTGGAGAAAGAAAAGCACCTATTTGGTGCTATAGTGTGAATTAGGTCATACATGGACTTAATCCTGCAAAGATGAGTGGGATGAAATCCCTCCTAAGATGTGTGCTAACCTGGTGGCCAACTACAAGAAACGTCTGACCTCTGTGATTGCCAGCAAAGGTTTTCCCACCAAGTACTAAGTCATGTTTTGCAAAGGGGTCAAATACTTATTTCACTCAGTAAAATGCAAATCAATTGATAACTGTACTGAAATGCATTTTTCAGGATTTTTTTGTTGTTATTCTGTCTCTCATTGTTCAAATAAACGTACCATTAAAATTATAGACTGATCATTTCTTTATCAGTGGGCAAACGTACAAAATCAGCAGGGTATCAAATAATTTTTTCCCTAACTGTATATATATATATATATATATATATATATATATATTGGAGGGTTTATCCCCCTGTGTAAAACAAAGATATTCCTCTGCTGAAAGGTGTTTTATTCAAAAGTTATTAGAGCTCAAACTTAAATTTTTTAGGTGCAGTATAGAAATAATAACTAGTATTTATATAGTGCCTTTCTCCCAGTGGGACTCAAAGTGCTTTCATCACACTCTCTTGGAATTAACCAAATTGGCAGCTGAAATAATAGATGTTATTATTACCCAATCAATGGCACTCATTTATTGACCTTGAAAGGATGAAGGGCTGACTTGACCCTGCCAGAATTTGAACCTTGAGATTTGAACAGGCTCCATAACCAGGGAATTTACCATGGAACTATCTCACAGTGGCCTGAGTGTACAGTGGCGCTGTTGCTACACCATCCTATGGACTGCTCTGGTCAGTTGACAATAAATATTCATAGAATGGTGTAGCAACAGCTCCATTGTACAATTTCAGGCCACGGTGATATTGCCGCTAAAGAATTAAAGTTTGAGCTATAATAACTTTTGAATAAAACACCTTTCAGCAGTGTTTTACTCAGGGACATATTTTTTTACATTTCAAGTATTGCTATCCCTTTAAAATGTACTTGAAAGCAATTTTGTTATATAATGTTTATTAATATCAAAAACTGCTTGTTCTCCTCATGTGCTTGTAAGTGGGTATATTTTTATTTCTGCACTATTAAACAGCACTTTACAGAAAATGAAATAAAATGAATACAATTAGAGTTAGATAAAGGGCTCTATATTTAAAATAAAATGAGTTTGGGGGAAACCAACAGCACCAAAGGGTACATATAACAATGCCCACTGATTTAAATGGGACATTTAACCCCTTGAATTCCAGATAGGATTCCAATGCCTTGCTAAGAGAGGTGTTGGACTCCTTCTTAGCATTTAAGCAGTTAAAATCGCTATTTACATCAATTTGAATAGTGAGAACTTTATTTGTCCCCTATGGTTAAGTTGAGCCATGCCAGATTTCTGTCCTTAGTGTTGATAATCCAAGACAGACACCAGGGAATCGATCACTGATCCAAAGAGCTTGCAGTTTTCTTGGTCATTTAAATCATACATGCAAAAGAGGTCTAGGCATTGTGCAGTCCCCTATGTAGTTAAAAGACAATTGAATAGTCCCCCATGGTAGTATGACATAATCCATTACACTCTTTATCCACTATGAGGTAACCTGTACTTTTTGCTTCTTTAAAATATGTGAATGTATATTGCTAATTCAAGCCACTGAGTAATATTATAAACATAAAATACATTTTAGGAAGCTATTGTCTTATCTCCTGCTGGGCTCTAATCCATCAATCTTCAAAACCCTCCAGGGAATTTCTCTAGACTACCATTGATGATTGTGCTTAAAATACCCGCTTACTGATGTTTAACATGTCTCAAATAGAGCGTTAACATTTGCAATTTTCAAATTGCAGTTTCAAAACTATTTGGAAAAACACTGACAAATTATCACATTAACTATCATCTTACACTCAAAATATATAAAATATTGATAAGCATGTGTATTCCACAATGAGTTTTCTACACCGCTGGTTCTCAAAAGGTTACGAGATGTTGGATCTTTCTTAATTAAATAAAAACCATATCACATATATATATATATATATATATATATATATATATATATATATATAATATTATATATATAATAAACTGCTCCAAAAAATAAAGGGAACACTTAAACAACACAATGTAACTCGAAGTCAATCACACGTCTGTGAAATCACACTGTCCACTCAGGAAGCAACACTGATTGACAATCAATTTCACATGCTGTTGTGCAAATGGAACAGACAACAGGTGGAAATTATAGGCAATTAGCAAGACACCCCCAATAAAGGAGTGGTTCTGCAGGTGGTGACCACAGACCACTTCTCAGTTCCTGTGCTTCCTGGCTGATGTTTTGGTCACTTTTGAATGCTGGTGGTGCTTTCACTCTAGTGGTAGCATGAGACAGAGTCTACAACCCACACAAGTGGCTTGGGTAGTGCAGCTCATCCAGGATGGCACATCAATGCGAGCTGTGGCAAGAAGGTTTGCTGTGTCTGTCAGCGTAGTGTCCAGAGCATGGAGGCGCTACCAGGAGACAGGCCAGTACATCAGGAGACGTGGAGGAGGCCGTAGGAGGGCAACAACCCAGCAGCAGGACCACTATCTCCGCCTTTGTGCAAGGAGGAGCAGGAGGAGCACTGCCAGAGCCCTGCAAAATGACCTCCAGCAGGCCACAAATATGCATGTGTCCACTCAAACGGTCAGAAACAGACTCCATGAGGGTGGTATGAGGGCCCCACGTCCACAGGTGGGGGTTGTGCTTACAGCCCAACACCGTGCATGACGTTTGGCATTTGCCAGAGAACACCAAGATTGGCAAGTACGCCACTGACGCCCTGTGCTCTTCACAGATGAAAGCAGGTTCACACTGAGCACATGCGACAGACGTGACAGAGTCTGTAGACGCCGTGGAGAACGTTCTGCTGCCTGCAACATCCTCCAGCATGACCGGTTTGGCGGTGGGTCAGTAATGGTGTGGGGTGGCATTTCTTTGGGGGGCCGCACAGCCCTCCATGCGCTTGCCAGAGGTAGCCTGACTGCCATTAGGTACCGAGATGAGATCCTCAGACCCCTTGTGAGACCACATGCTGGTACGGTTGGCCCTGGGTTCCTCCTAATGCAAGAGAATGCTAGACCTCATGTGGCTGGAGTGTGTCAGCAGTTCCTGCAAGAGGAAGGCATTGATGCTATGGACTGGCCCGCCCGTTCCCCAGACCTGAATCCGATTGAGCACATCTGGGACATCATGTCTTGCTCCATCCACCAACGCCACGTTGCACCACAGACTGTCCAGGAGTTGGCGGATGCTTTAGTCCAGGTCTGGGAGGACATCCCTCAGGAGACCATCCGCAACCTCATCAGGAGCATGCCCAGGCTTTGTAGGGAGGTCATACGGGCACGTGGAGGCCACACACACTACTGAGCCTCATTTTGACTTGTTTTAAGGACATTACATCAAAGTTGGATCAGCCTGTAGTGTGTTTTTCCATTTTGATTTTGAGTGTGACTCCATATCCAGACCTCCATGGGTTGATAAATTTGATTTCCATTGAGAATTTTTGGCCACTGTGATATTGCACCTAAAAAATTCAACTTTGAAAATTAATAACTTTTGAATGAAACACCTTTCAGCAGTGGGAGTACTCTTGTTTTACTCAGGGGGATAAACCCTACAACATATTTTTTTTTTACATTTTAAGTATTACTATCCCTTTAATACCATACTTTTCTTTATCTTTGCATGCCATTAGATTTTGAAGAAGCAGTGCATGCTACAAAACGTAAACCTAAAGCTTTTTAGCTGATATTGTCATATTATCATTGTTTTGATATTATATGTATATATATATATATATATACATATATATTAATTGTATAATAAAATTGAAAGCAGCTCCTTGTTTTTCCAGTTCTACACCTAGTTACCTGAGAGGAGACAGGATTGTTTTCTCTGCAAGCTTATATTGTTGGGAGACGGTGTACACCTCTGCCCAAACACTACAACTGTGAGTATATTACTTTCTATTTTTACTCATAATTTATCCAGATAACAAGCACTATTGGGGTGCACTTTTCTTTTGTATTTCTCCAATACTTTTTTTTTATACTCATTCAATAAAAATTATACATCAGACTGCTTTCCAAATTCTTCCAAATATGCTAACCTCTGGGGAAGCTGATGCTACAAACTGTACCATGTACAGTCAGTGGAGTTTGTGTCCTGTTGTCCTAATAGCAACTATCATGTCCACCCCCATGTATATGACATCCAGGACAAAGACACAAGAGCTAAATTCACAAGGCCAATTAGGATGTTCTGGCCATAGAAATGTTTGTAGGGGATACTATTAGGAGGTGTTAATTGTCATTTAGCACTTTTGCCCTGTTACATCTTTTTAAGAATGAACTAAGAAACAGGTCCACACTTATTCAAGCAAGATTTGAAGCTATTGATGTTGCATATTCATTTAAACCACCGTGAATTGTATCTAACCCCAGCTATAGACATCAGGTACATTTCAAGTTTGAAATTATACATGTATGCAAAAGGCATACAAGGGTGAAGGTACCACTGTAATACATGCCAAATCAGGTAGTAGGATTGATTTTCAGTCTCTATGTTTGCCCGTCCTGAATTTGTGAAGCCTACATAAGCCAAAATCCCTCCATTTATCACTGTTTGCACCAAAGGCACCTTCCTACAGGCGCACGCCACTGAGGGGCGCCTGCCATTAGAATTCTTTTTTTTTCTTTAAATAGCCACCTCGCTGGCTGCGCCAGCGCCCACTCCATGTCGCCCTCCAGTTGTCTATTTCCTACCTCCCTGGTAGGACAGGTCTGTGCCTCCTTTGGCACAGTCCTGTAAGTGCTGAGCTCCCTCGTCAGCTCTTTAGTAATGCAGAGCGCTGGTGTAAATGGTGTAAATGTGCACATGCAGAGATGGAGATTGTCTGACAGTAAGTACTACCGCTATCATACTCTGTAGTGCATACTGTGAAAAGCAGCGACTGGCATTAGAGATAAATGCCAGAAGGGTTGCGCTGTCAAATTCGTACATTAGCCCCACTGCCCCTAAAACACCTAGCTTATCTATCTAACTTAAAATTTCCCTCCTACATCTTTTCATTTTCTCTCACCAAACCATCCTTCTCTCTCTTGGAAACATTTCTACTATATAATCCATTAATCAAAAGTCTTTCTTTCTTCCTTTAAATCTCTATCAGGACTCCTCTAAAGCAATCAATAGGAAAGAAGTAAGCAAGGAACTAGCCATCAGCCATCTAGGGAATTATATGCACTTATTGGTTAACCTTTTGGTTTATTGACTTTTTGTGTGTAGTAAAGAATGAAAGAGGATGATTTGTTTCCTATTTAATTATATATAGCATGAACATTACAGAAACATATTGTGGAGAAGGAAATTTTAGACAAGCATAGAAGGGGGAGAGCTTTGTAGGAGGCAAGCGAAAAAGTTTATACAATTGATTATTTTTATCTACTAATATAGTTTATTTATTTGTATTATTATTACAGTTAATTTATCTTTCTACAAAGGGGTGACAAATAGGGATGGTTGACATTTTTTGCCTTAAAAGAGAAACAGGCAAAAAAAATGGCACTTCATGCCAAGTGGGAAAAGTGCCTATTTTCCGCTTTTTCACGGCTAGTTTATTACACTGAAGTCAATGGTAAGACATAATCCAACCCCTACACTCACTCACACACTCATGTGGCAAGTTCCCCTTCTTTTTCTGCAGGGATATATAAAAGAGGTGCCCGGTTCACATAGCATGTCATTCTGTGTTTGTGAGAGGTAGAGAAAGAAGCACAATATTTGAGCTAGTTAGGACAGGCAAATAAAGTGAAGCTGGGATTTAGCTTAGGAAGTCTTGTGGTCAGGCTATTTATTCTCTGTGTTAGGGGAGTCTGGGGGATGGAGAAAGGAGAATTAATCCCCAAAAAACAAATCTTGTGTGACTGAGACAGGCAGGTAATCCATGCGCCTTCCTGAGCTGGTTGTTCTCTGTGTTAGGGAGGTCTGGGTGTGTGTAAAGGGAGAAAGAAGATTTATCCCCAATACCCATAATATGTTGTGTGACTGAGAGAACACAGGCGACTGCAGTCCAAGTTCCTTCCAGCTGGATGTTCTATGTTAGGGGAGTCTGGGTGAAGAAGCAATTGCACAGGTAGTGTGTTTTTTACTTTGCAGTTGTTTTATATTTTGTTGTTTTTTTTTATGTTGTTGATGGTAATAAAAAATTAACAAAATTAAAAAAAGTAAAAATTTAAAATTGTTTGATTGGTAGGTGGCAGAAACAGGGAACCTGAGGTGAGCTGTGACTGAGGCCTACAAATACTAGAAAATATAGCGTATTTTGCAACGTACAAGATATAACACACAATCAGTTCTGTTGCATTCTTGACTAGTTTAATGTAGTAAAGGCAGGGGAATGTGTAAGGAATAGGAGCAGTGCAGGGACGTGTTACTGGCGTGGTAGTCCACAAATTGACTGCAGCCCTGTTTGCTGCAGTGTGTGCAATAAATGATGATGACCCTTCTCCTCCTCAGGAGCCTGTTTGTGAAAGTCCCATAAAAAGTTCCATCCCCCAAGTAATATTTATAAACCATCTAACAGCACTGAAGACAACAACGAGTTGCATTCTAGTGTTGATTGCCTAATGGAGGAAGGTGTAGCAATTCAACCAACTGCTGCATCAGACAGAGACACAAACAAGTATAACAGTTATCACTTATCCTGAAAGAAGTAAAGGATGTTGTTAAAATCACTCTAAGGGAAAAAATAACAAAAATGAATTGTTTGAGACTTTAAAAAGCTTAGTGGAAAATAAAACTAGTATAGAAGAAGCATCAGGTGATGACCTAATTACTGATGATGATATTGCGTTAGAATATATCCATCCAACAACCACCTATTTTTTATATGCAGCTGAAGTTGAAAGTGAGAAAGAGGATGACATGGCCAGAAAATTAGCTGAAAGGCAAAGGCTCACTCTTCCATCACTGAAAAGGTGCACTGTGCCTGTTTATAAACTGTCTGAGAAATAATTTTGAAAGTCTGACTTTGGACAAGAAAAGATGGCAAAAAATACACAATCATCCTGGAAGTCATCATCAGCTTTGTCACTCCTTCCAAGTACAACCCCCACATGCATTCATGTTGAGTAACCAGCAGTTACACAGATTATCAACATTCACACCCTTAGCTATGACAAGTGACTGCTGCTGTTAGAAGTGCAGCACATTTGACACCTAGTAGTACAATTGCAGCAACATCTAGCCCCAGTAGTAGTAGCCTCTCAGGAACCCCTCAGTCTATGAAGTCTATAGTATGGAAATACTTCATTCATGATCCAAAAGCTAAACATGTTGCTCTCTGTTTTCTGTGTAAGAGGCTCCTGAGCAGGGGGGGGAAGCAGGATCACACCTAGGCGCATCCTCACTGAGATCCCACCTGAAGTACAACCTCAGGTGTGACAGGGTGACACACCATAAATATGTCAGAGGTGCCATAACTATCAGCAGCAAAGACACTCCTAAAAGTTCTGGGTCACATAATAGAAGTGACGCTGATGCACCAGAATGTGTACTAAGATTTCCATCATTTGAAATATCACCTATGGCTCCTGCTGCAGAGGAGCATGACTTTGTTGTTGGAGATGACAAGAGTCATAGAGTGCCCACACATACTGCCGCCATCCCTACCATCTCCACAAGTCATGTTGTTAAAGAAATAAAGTTACACGTTTTTTCCACAATGTACTGTCATCCCACACGTACTGCATTCTTAGAAAGGAGTGAACGCCTGCACAAAAAGAATCCAAAAGTACTCCTGTGGAATAGTAAACTTGCCATAATGTTTGCAGTTGATATGATGCCCTATAATTTTGTTGAACATAGAGGCTGATGTCATGTGTAGAATCCTGCTGGCATATCTCAAGCCGCAGTTATTTTTCAAGGATGGTGTCAAGCCAAGGAATGAGCTGGCCCTTATAAGGCCCTGATATGTATAATATGTTCATTTTGTGTATTTTGTTGTACCTTTTAAAGTGTTAGCTAAGTTAGCTGAGTAGATAACATCACCAGAGCAGGATGTAGGGGTCATAAAAGGTATTGTTCCCTCTGCCCTCCTGGAAGTTCATCCAGGAGACAGTCAAATATTATGAAATAGGGAGAACATGTATATATAGTGTAAAATGGTTCAATACAAATATATATTCATAATATCCAGGTTTTATCCTTGTGGTGGGTACCAAACATGCCAGGGAAAGGTGTTCCTGCTATTAGTTACAAGAATAGCCACTTTGCAACCAGTTATAACCAGCATGTTTGGTGTCCAGATATTCACACAGATATGAGGAATATGATTATTATAACATTACAGAGGTGTGCTGTGGGTTGCAAGTTTTAGGAAGCCTTATGATTTTTCAGGTAGAACTCTGCAGTAACATCCCTGACAGATCTGATTGAGTGGGCTGTAAACTGTCAGGCCAAACCTCTCCCCAGGTAAAACCCAGGGAGTTTAGCCTCTTAGAAGAAACTGTGGAAAGTATTTAATATGGGTTTTTTGGATAAAACAGCAAATTTATTTGTACCAACTGAAGGGGGAAATACCATCTGAAGTTCTTGCAATGAGTCTTAAAATATCAGTAATTGTATTTAAGGATTTCTTCTGTTTCTCCCATTTTATTTTATGGACTGTTTTGCTAATGTGTAATCTTTATTTGTGTATGTCCTTTATTTCTGTATTTTTGTAACCAGCACTGTGAAGCTTTTTTTCAGATTAAATGTTCAATTAATCAGCTCTGGTCTCTAATATGAACTCACTACTCTGAAGGAAGCTCAGGTAGCACACGTTACTAAAGGTTTAATTATATATATCTGACTATTAAGGTGATTTTATACTGTATTCTGTTGTGTTTGGGGTAACCTAAGACACCCAGCTATAAAGTCTTGATGGTGGCAGCAAATTGTAGTACTGAGGTGATAGTGCAGGAGTGATTTCAGGGGTTAATTTGGTGGTTGCTAGGTATAGTAACTGGTAACCAGGGGTCTGGTATTATTAACACTTTCCCTCCCATACTCTCCCCACTGTCTCAGCAGGGCCTATAGCCTTCGCTTGTGACAGATGGCTGTGCCACTGTTACACAAGCAGTAATATTTAGGTGGAAAATCTTGCAGTCATTGAGAATATAGGAGAAAAATGGTAAAGTTCTCATGGGAAAATTTCTACAGAGGTAAAAAGGTGAAAATGTAATGTATTTTCTATGGGCAGGAACTTTTAAAGGAAAAATGGGAAGTTGTCGGTTTTCCATGAAAATTCCCATGGGAACTTTTTTTTTACTTTTCACCCATCTTTAGTGACAAACATTAAAGAGAGTGGGGTGATTTACAACAGCAATTCTACTCTAAATTCAGAGCTGGCATTTATTTTTTAATTCTATACCTGTCTAACTGTCATGCCCCTCTAGCTCCTACCTCCATGTACCAGCCATCCGGCACTGCTGGGGGCTTCCCAGATGCTCCGTGATTGCTGAGTAGGCCGAAGCCGCGGCCTCAAGTAGCGGCGTCTGCCTTTGTTTGCGGTTGCTGTCGCGATCGCGATAGTGCGGTAGGCATAAGCCATGGCCTAAAGTTGAAGGAGTCTCCAGGGAAGGTATCCACAGGGTGCCCAGATCAAACCATGGTGTTGTACACCTGTAGGGGGGAGGTGAATCCTGCCTCTCTCATCAACTGTCCACCAATAGTGTGCCTCCAGGTAAACAGTGAGGCAGGTGCTGTGGTTGCACACCCCTCTGTTGGCCAATCCAGTGAGAGGTTTGTTCAGCAGAGGGGAGGGGTGAAAACCCATGACACTATAAAAACCCTTCAGGCTGTGTCCACTTTGCTTCAGTGTTCCAGAACTTTGGTTCCTGTGTGCTCTAAGCTTCCAGTCCTCAGTGCCTCCTTCCTTGCTTTGCTTCAGACCCTCTGCTGGATTTCCCATTGCCTGACCTTTTGCTTGCCTTCTGGACTTCCCTGCTTGCCTGTTTCCTTACCTTGGCTAGTTTTACCGATTCTGCTTGATTGCCGCCTGCCCTGATCTTCTGAAGTGTTCCTGATCTTTGCTTAACTCTTGCACTCCCGTGCTGTCATTCTTACCTAGGTGTTCTACTTGTATTCCTCTGTGGATCACCTGGTAAGGTTGTCTGGCAAGAGATAGCATTCCCTGCTCCTACGCTCCAACCATAACAAGTCTGACACTAACGTCAATTTACTAAGTTATTTATATCATAATTCTTCCCCTTAATGCCGTTTCACCAAGGGAAGGACTATGGGACATGTTATAAATGCTTCTGGGTCTTTCCTTCCTCTGGGATTTTTTCAAAACAACGTACTAAACAAGACAAAGAGAAACTGGTGAAAGTGTATGCCATTTAATGGCACATAGTACTGGGCTGACATAGGGGACTTGTTGGCATTAAAACTCAATGGTGGAGACTGTCTAACAGTAAGCAATACAGTAATAGTATTCTAGATCATATTCTATAGTTCGCACTTTCATCTTGTGAAACACAAAGACAAGAGTTAGTGAAGTTCCTGCCCAGAGGAGCTCTAAACCAAACCAAACTTTTTTAACAGAAGATGAGAGATTTGGAGAATAGAGGATGGAGTTATTAAAAATGAATGGAGTAGAGGGATTTGGAAAAAGAAGGTATATGTTTTATTGGTAAAAAAATATCAAATAAGACTGGCATATTTGATTAGAAACATTTTCAGAAAGAATTTTAATAGAGGCAAGATCAATAGAGCTGGATAGAATTAGTTTTAGATAAACACTTTCAGAAAAGATAAGGTATTTTGAAAGAACAGAGACCCTGATGGACAACTCGCACATGCATTATTCTTTCTTCAGTGAATATATTTAGTTAATTATACCATAGAACCCCCTTCAGTGGTGAATGTCCTTATATCTTGCCCCTAATGTCAGGTAATAGTAGAAGTGAAAAAATTTCAAATATGGTATCAATTACTGTTAAATTAAACAGTTTACTTCCAGCATTAAGTTTAATTTTATTATCAGAAAGTAGTATTATAAAATTATGGCCTAGAGCAGAGACAGGGAAAGTAAGGTCATTTCTAGATAGGACACAGTGTAGGAGAAAGTACTTAATGCATACTCCCTGAGGGCAATATTATCTCTTGCTTGATGATATTGTAAGATTGTGGTACATGATTGATGGTTTATATGTGCCGATAGTCCCTACTGAGTTATAACTTGAAAGGGCAACCAATATGAAAACTGTATTTTATATGTTATTTGCTGCTATTTCCACCTCTGGAAGAAGCAGCATTATAAACTTTCAGTCCTAATTGTACAGATTTGCTTCAAGCTTCCGACAAAAGCTGAAATATCCCAGTGGCAGACTTATTCCTATTCACTGTGCAAGAAGGTATGATGTCACAGCTGCCAGTAGGAATCATCAGCTGCTGCTTCTCTGGATGCTCAGGATGGGGCCTGTACACTGAGGGATGTAAGTTTAACATTCTGCTACTGCCAGCGATGTGAGTAGCAGCATTTAATTAGTAAAAGACTGAGCATTAACATATAGATTTTATATTTTTGTTTACCTTTAAAAGACTCCTTTACTATACAAAGCAAATTTGACAGTGGTGGGCAATTATTTTGACCTGAGGACCACAGCATTGTTCAAAACATTTTCAGGCAGTTGTATATCATCTCCAAACAGAAGAAAGTACCTTGCATGTGTATGTGGAATATATATGTAGAGAGACACACATTAATAACCCCTTTCCTGGCCAAATGTGACTGAAAATGGCAAAAGTTATGTCTGTTCATTCTGCTGCACAGACAATGTATCAGTTCAGGATTTCTCTGCAGTCAGGAAAAATAGTACATTGTATTAAACTTGTGTTTGATGTATCCTTCCCTGCAGAGAAATCCTGAAGCAATAATTTCATTGTAAAGCAGTCGTGCTGAATCCATACAGTCAGCCAGACTTAAGGATAAAATAAAATCAGAGCAGAGGCCACATCAGGACCTCAGGCCATATTTTGCCAATTTCTTCAAGAATCATTTTTAATTTTAATAGTTATGTGATATTTATAAGTAACGGATAGGACTCATTTGAAATGGGGTACCTTGGCGGGATAAGCGAGCAACTGTTTCCTGTTTAAAACCAAGCAAGTCTTATCGGAAATAAACTACAAATCTTAGAGTAGTGGTTTGGGGGTTTTTTTAAATAGGTTTTTAACTAAGCACTATTCACTGTGTTTCCACAATATAATTTCTTTGGAATTAGTTTTTAATTTTAATAGTTATACAACATTTATAAGTATCAGAGGCGTAACTAGAAGCCTCCGGGCCCTGGTGCAAGAAGTGCCAAGGGCCCTCCCCCACCACCACATTGGCCGCCCTTGACTACACTGACCCCCTCTACAATGCCCCTCAATCTTCACAATGCCCCCATCTCCTACCTCCCTGGAGCTCCCGCACAGTCCTCTTAGTAATGCAGAGCGCTGGGAGATGATGTCATCTCCCAGTGCTCTGCATTACTAGAGCACCGAAGGGAGATTGCGGGCGCCAGGTGGAGGGGCCCATAGAGTGACGGGCCTGGTCGCATGTGCGACCCCTGCGACCCCTATAGTTACGCCACTGATAAGTATTGAGTAGTACTTGCTTAAAATGCCATACCTTGGTGGAGTAAGCAAGCTTAAACATACTTTGGCCAAATTATGCTACAAAAACTTAACTTGCTTGAAATAAATTAATACATATGTATAATATACTCTCTAAACAGGGTTTATAATTTTGGATAATCTGTATTGATTTGGCAGGATAGTTTTATTTTTCTTTTAAAGTGGATTTATCACTTTAAAAACAGTTTTCCCAGTTAATTAAAAATGAACAATTTACTTTACACTACATTTTTTCTAAGGTGCACTGTTTAATTTAATTTTAAAGAGCACATTTCACATTTCCAAGTCCTCCCCTCAGTGGGAGCTTCCATCTTGAAAGGATTTGCATGAATATTCCTCCTTATCAATTTATTCCACCCCTTGAGTAGAAATTGGTTTCATTAGCCTAAGAAGCTGGACTTGTGAGTAATTAATTATGCAGGCTTTATCTAACCAAGTCAGAGAACAAAGCTATGTTGTTGAGATTAGATTCCCTAACTGCAAAATGAAAAAAAATAAAAGATTAGTAAAACTTTAGAAAATGAAATAATAGGCTGTTTAATCAGATAAAAAGACGTGTAAGTGACAAGTCCACTTTAAATATATTACACAAGCTGTTATACCATTGCATAATAGTTTTCCTGCATTGCTTAAAAGGACTGTGTTGTGGAGGAGTCCGGTTTGGTAGCTACTGATGAGGTGTTACATATTGCCGCTTAGCAGGTGGTTATAATATATGGAGGAGGAAGCACATACTCTCAGGCAGTTCTATTTTGAGAATAGCTGAGGGGAAGAGAGAACTGTAGGACTTTCTGTGTAAAAGAAAAATGAGCAATTCTAGTGCAAACCAGTTGCATCATAGGGGAGAAATAAACACTTTAAAAACTTTATTGATTTAAAGGGGAACTACCACCTCACAAAAACTTTATCTTAATCCAGTCCTCATCTGGTGACTAGCTGCTTAGTAGCGCGAGTCGCCATAATTATTACCTGGTTTAACAGATTTTAAACTTGTTCCGATGCTGACAGTAGCAGGAAGCACGGCTGGCTCCAAAAGGGACTGACAGTACAGGCGCACAGATGTCACTATGGCAAAATGTCCGTGCTTCCTGCTACTGTCAGCATCGGAACAAGTTTAAAATCTGTTAAACCAGGTAATAAGTTTGGTGACTCGCGCTACTAAGCAGCTAGTCGCCAGATGGAGACTGGATTCAGATAAAGTTTTTGTGGGGTGGTAGTTCCCCTTTAAATGGGCTTTTATAAACCTTCTTTGAATTAATGTGAGGTTTATATGTTCCATGTGGTTTGCTCTAGAATTGTGTTTGTGTACTTGCTTTTACACTTTGGATTTTTTTTTTTTTTTGATAGACACTAAAGGATGTATGCAGAATGTAAAAAAGAGGAACAATTCTCGAGCAAACCATGTACATACCTCTCAAGCGTTCTTCTTTAAGAAGGACAGTCCCATTATGAGACCCAGCTCCCTCTGTCCCTCTTTTCTACCCTAGGAGATCAGATTGTGTGGTGTGTGTGTGTGTGTGTGTGTATGCAATAAAACTCACATTAACGTTTGTTTAAATTTCAGTAAATGTGTTTATAAATTAGTCTGTATAAATAAAATACTTTGTTCTAAATAATTTATTCAGTTACACAAAGAGGTATCAGAATGTCATGAAATAACCTGAAAATGCTTGGTTTTTTCCTTTCCACCAGCCATGTCCCCAACAATGCCTCTTAAAACAAGTGTCCATCTTTGGCCATTTGAAATGTTGGGAGGAATGCATTTAAACCAAAGGGTGGGAATAGAAATCCCAATTGGTATAAAATTGGGTTTTAATCCTTTGTAAACAAATATGTTGGAGACCTCTCTAGCATTCAAGGGGTTAAAAGCACCATTTAAGTCCATGGCAACTTGCATTTGTCCTCAATAATGTAGTTGGTTTGCTCAAACTTGCTTCTCTTTTCGCATAAGGCCCTAACATCATTATGTATCAATGAGAACACTCAAAAGATCTCTTGGCCTCGTTCCCAGGTGCACATTTATATGTATGGGTAACAGATAAAGAATAGAACTGATGGGTCTTTTAACCCTTTGAGTGCCAGAAAGGCACTTTTAACCCTTTGAGTGCAAAAAGTGCCTCTTTGGCACTCAACCGGTAAAAATGTCTAATGTTATTATACGTATTTTATACATTTGTCTGTATAAAGCTAACAAAGCAATTGATTCCTTTGCCCCACTGAAACTACATCAGAGTCATCAAGTCAATCCCCGACCCTGGCTCAACTCCCCTACCTGCTTCCTACGTTCTTTCACTCGCTCTGCTGAATGTCTTTCGAGAAAATCACGCTCACATGCAGATTTCATCCACTTTAAATTTCTGCTGTCCTACCTAGATTCTGCTTTATCAAAGGTTAAACAGGAATACTACACCACACTAATCCAGAACAACAAATCTAACCCTCTCAGTTTTTGACTCCTTGCGCCATCCTTCCACCGCTTCCTCTCACCCCATACATTCACCTGAAGCTTTTGCTGAGAACTTCAAACTTCACAACGTTCCTTTTTTGTGTTGTCTACAGACTCTCTGTCTGTAGGGATGTCTCAATGCTCTGTTCTAGTTCCACTACTTTTCTCACTGTACACTCTTTCATTGGGTGAATGTATTAATTAATTTGGCTTCAAGTACCATCTATATGCTGATGATACCCAAATTTACATGTCTATTTCTGATCTTTCACCTCAAATCCAGTTAGAAATTTCAGACTGCATCTTGGTCATATCTACCTGGATGGCCCACCATCAGCTGAAGATAAACAAGTCCAAAACTGAACTTCTTATTTTCCCTCCAAGACCTTGTTGAACACCTAGCTTCACCATTACAGTTGATGGAATTGACATTGATCTAGTCAGCTCAGTATGCTGCCTTGGTCCATATTTGATTCCTCGCTTTCCTTCACTCCTCACATTAACTCTTTGGCTAGACCATCTCGCTACTTTCTCTGAAACATTGCTAAAATCTGCCCATTCCTCTCACAACAAACTATTAAACTCTTATACATGCCCTCATTCTGTACTGCTTAGACTATTGCAATGTCCTACTAACTGGCCTCCCTGCTACCCATCTTTCACCTTTGCAATCTGTTTTAAACTTGGCTGCACGAGTCACCACTCTCTCCCCAAAAACTGAGCCTGCTCACATCTGTCATGGCTCTCTATTCAGCAATGCATCACTTAGAAAGTCCTTCTTCTCACCTTTAATGTTCTCCACACTGCTACCCCTCCTTACATCTCTTCCCTAATCTCCTCTTAGGCTCCTGGTCACCTCCTTCGTTAAGCACACAACGCCCTTCTTGTTACACTATCCACACCCTCTGCCCTCTCCCTTCTCAAACATTTCTCACTTTCCGCTCCTTATCTATGGAACTCCACACCCCTCTCCCTACATCTTGTAAATTAAGTCTATTGTAAGGGGCTGCAGACACTGTGTAGCACCTTATAAATAAAGATATACATACATAATACATACAAATGTAATAGCATTTCTTAAAAGCCACCAGAGTGAATCAACAAAGGGCTAGGTAAAAACATAACTTTTTTTGTAGGAGAATCTGACAGTCCACCACCATTGCATTATCTAGTATGTATCTATGTATGTTATTAAGGTAGTTCAAACTGCTTCTTAGGAAAATGTCATGCAAACCACAACGTGCATTAAATTTATTGAATGATTTGCATTTTCGTCCAAGATCCACAAGGGCTTAACAGACTAAATGAAACTGAAGAGGGACAAGTGTTTGGTATTATATGCTGACACTTCAGCAACATTAGAAAGCCCCAGAACTTCTCCACCTTGGTATTTATGGTCCATTGTACCCAGGGCCGGATTTAACATTAGGCAGAGTAGGCATCTGCCTACAGGCGCATCCCACAGAGGGGCGCCTGTCATTGGGACCCTTTAAAAAAAAAAAGTTGCCTCGCCGCCCGCACTAAACCCCCCCCCCCACCGCCCAGTCAGGTCTGTGCCTCCTTCAGGACAGACCTGTAGATGCTGCGCTCCCTCGTCAGCTCTTCAGTATTACAGAGTGCTGGGAGATTACATCATCTTCCAGCGCTCTGCATGAAGAGAAGACCGCGCGGAAGCTCCAGCAGCTACAGGTCTGTGCCAAAGGAGGCACATACAGACCTCTCCTGCCGCTGGACCACCAGGGAAGAGGTAGGAAACAGACACTGGGGGGCAATGTGGAAATGATGGGGCAATATGGATCTGATGGGGGGGCAAGATGGAGATGATGACAATGTAGAGATGATGGGGCAATGTGCAGGTAAGTTGGAGCTGATGGGGCAATATGGAGCTGATGGGGGCAATATGGAGATGATGGGGGCAATGTGCGGGTAAGTTGGAGCTAATGGGGCAATATGGAGCTGATGGGGGCAATATGGAGCTTATAGGGAACAATGTAAGGGCAATATGGAGATGATGGGGGGCAATGTGGAGAGTAGGAGCATGGTGGAGGTGTCCAGTGGAGAGGGCCAATGTGGGGGGGGGGCGCTTCAGATTTCTGTGCCTACAGGCTCCTGAGATGTAAATCCAGCCCTGATTGTACCTGTTAAATGTTATACACAGTGCACACACAGCCACCAATACAAAAATAAGATTAACTCTGCCATTATGTGGTTATTTTTTCTTTCCCAAAATCCAGATTGTATCATTCTCTCTGTTTACTGTCTTTGTCTTCTATGTAAGAGCAGTGACATTCCATCTGATTTTATCTGCCATATTATTATTTCCAAGCAAGATGATTTCTTTTATTCCTGTGTCTAGCTAATACAAGTTCTGTGAAATTATGTGGAATGGGGTGGGGCAGCAAATCTGTGGGATTCACTTTTAAGACAATCACTTTTATTGAGTTGATATATGTATTAAAATGGATGGAGATTATGGTAATTTATATTTCTCCCCCATGATATAGTGATTTGCTCTTTTAAGTGCCACAGGCTATCATTCAGTCCTGGATGTCATATCCATGGAGGTAGACATGACAGAACCACAGAACACAAACTCTGTCCACTTCACATGGTAAACATAACCCTTTAAGTGCCAGGGGCTGTGTATTGAATTGATTCTCAACGTGTTACATATGCCTCTGGTCTTTATAGGGTCAAGTAGACACATGTAATCTGCATGCTTCAGCAAACTGTCAAGTCCACCTCAATGGACATGACAAGCAGGATTGACTGAAGGCATTAGGCGTTTCAGGTCCTAGCAAGATAAGGGGGTTAGTAGTAGGCGTGTTACTTCTCCTTTAAAACAATTGCAGATCAGATATAATGAGTAAATGTGGAAGGATACGGTAGCACAGCTAGTGATTAACATTTAAAAAGAAAAAGTAAATGTCAGGGTCTAATAAAAAAGCATATATATTATGGGCAGCCAAAGTATTAATATGGATAACCTGTGCACTCAGTCTGAGTTAAGCTCATGTCAAATTCTGTTCACAGAGGGACAGGATGTCTCTCTCTCTGATCCCTGTGTGGTTCAGTAATGAAATCTATGAATGTAATTGAGCACAGGGCTTCTTTCTTAGAGAAAAGGTACTGCTATCTGCTCAGACACAGATGCCTTCATTACTTTGTATTGTCTCGGTGTATTGTAACCACGGTACTTATCCTGTAAAGTTTCCCAGGCACCAAACAAAATAAATTATATTGTTATTAATGATAGGACAAGAGAGGTCCAAATCGAACTTTGAAAATGCAATCATGCTTTGAGATTTTGAAATGGGTTTACAGAGAAGGGAAACATTTGGTTTAAATGTATAGTATTGTTTAATATAGAAAAGAAATATATACATTGCAGGACTTATCCTGCGTAAGTCCACTGCTGTTAGATGTTTTTTTCAGAAGTTATTTTAGCTCAATCCTACATTTTTATAGTGCAGCACCTACTTGACTAACATTTTACAGTGGTTCTTTTGCAGTCTATGGGGGGTTATTGCACTGAAAATAGGTGTCTGCAGACTTTTGGAGCTACAGTACCACTATAACATTTCAGGCTAAAATGCAAGTTTGAGATGCAATGACTGTTGAATAAAATATCTCTCAACAGTGGGAGTATCCTTGTTTTACTCTGCAGAATAAAGGCTGCAATGTGTATGGCACTTATGACAAAAACAAACATTTTATACAGTGTGAGGAATAAAGATATTGGATTTTTTGCTTAAGGAAACTGTGTTGGCAGATACTGTAGTGTAGATGCTTCCAAAAAAGCATTAAATAGCATTTTAGCTACACGTACCTATCTAGCATAGAACATTTTTGAGAATTATGACAATTGTCTTCAAAGCAGATAGGATATTGCTCCAGGGAACTATCTAACTGCCACTTGGAGTCAGGAAGGAATTTTTTTACCCAATTTGGTCTAATTTGTAAATGGCTTCAATGGACTTTTTTGCTTGCCTCTAGATCAAGAGTTGTGATATAGTATGTGCTCAACGTGACGGACATATGTCTCTTTCCAGTCTCAACTACGTTACTGTGACCTGTTGATGTGCCCCCAGTGATTAGATCTGAGGATTACCTTTTTAGCGCATAAACTCCATAATATAACATAGGACATGGAGAGTTTACCAAAAAAGAGAAATTATCTCCTCTTTATCACTCTTTTCACAATTAAGTGAACCCACCCCAAAGTGTCAGCAAATGTTGCTAATGAGTCCATTGTGAGTCCCAGTGATACACCCTCCCACCAAACTCTTATGGATCACATGTTTATGCCAGTTATATTTTATCAGCGGTGTATAATCACATCACAGAGTTTAATGTTTTTTTTGATTTTTCAGGGCTAATTCCTGAAACATTGTGATGGGATAACATTCCTCTAATAAATAAGTTGATTGTATAACTGCTGTAAGCTTATGATTAGGGTGACCACATGTCCCGGAATGCCCGGGACTGTCCTTTATTGGGGTCTGTGTCCCGCGTCCCGGGTCACCCCCCACCGGAACAACAAAGAGTCCCAAAATGGAACAACATGTGCCAGTCCAGCCAGCCAATGAAATGTATTTGCTATATTGTCCTCATTGGCTGGCTTGCCAGCCAATGAGGATCATATAGCAAATACATTTCATTGGCTGGCTGGACTGGTGCATGCGGGACAGCTGGGATGGAGCAGGTATGCTGGTGCTGACAGTGAGACTCGTGGCTGAGGCTCCCATTGGTGCTGACCATCTTTCTGAGGCTGACACAGAATAAGATTTCCCAGTGGGAACTCTTACTCTGTGTCAGCCTCAGAAAGATGGTCAGCGCCAGCGGCAGCCTCAGACGCGGGTCTCACTAGGGTGACCACATGTCCCGGAATGGCGGAAAGGAAATGTGGTCACCCTACTTATGATCCATTTCAAGTTAAACTTTTAGTTAAGAATGTTTCAATGCAGGTTGATGCTATGGCTTACACCTTCAACACATTATTTTCTTATTTATATACAAAGAAAGCAACAATGGCAGACTAAACAGAGAAAATAACAGGACCAAAAAGTGGGTAGTAGATAGTAGAAGGGTTACTAAATGAGAATTAAGGATTATGTGAGGACTGAAGATCAACAATTTTGTCAGGAGACATCATGGTTTTATAAAGAACAGATCGTGGCAAACTAATTTACTTGAATGTGAAGAAGAGGTAAGTAGTAATTTGGATAAGAGAATTGCTGTTTATGTAGTATACTTGGATTTTGCAAAAGCCTTTGATACTGTGGCCTCTCAACAGGTTGCTGCATAAAAGAAAAGGCATCAGTTTGGGAGGGGAAATCAATGCAAGGATAAAGAACTGGTTACATGTTAGATGGCAGAGAGTTGTAAATTACATCTTTTTAAGTTGGTCTAAAGTTGCAAGTAGGATGTCAAAGGTTTACAGTCCTAGGCCCAATGCTTTTTAACCTGTGTATTAATTATGTAGAAGAAGTCTAGAGAGGTCTCCAAAGATTCATGAACAAGGCATTGTGACCTCTCTATCATTAAAGGGGTTAAAACCCAGTTTAAATTTGGGGAATTTTGTCTGCCATTGTGTTGGTTTGCCCAATTTTTTTTTTAATTCTATTTAGTACATCAGCCTGTATTATTCATGTTACATTCTGGGCCATGGAAATAAAGCTGTTCCTCAATAGGCCTTAGCACTGCCAATGTAACATTGCCCGAGAAATTCATAAAGTTATAAAAATATTTTTATTATGTCTCATGTAGACACTCCTGGCTAGCAATCAACTGCATCATGATTGTAAATGTCTCCAACACATTGTGAAGGGGTTAAAAACCCTAGTTTATCATTGTTACATTAGCCCTTTAAGTACCAGGGAGGTATCCAACGCAATGTGTTGTATATACTCTCTCTCACTTGAAAAGGTTAATAGCAAAACCACTCAGTTGAATTTCAAACTCCTTTCACTATGGGGCAGTAGCTCACTAGTCAGCCACAAAGATTTTTGTAGTTGCTATCAAGCGGAAAAAAAAAGATCTACATTACATGTGGCGGGAATGTATACTTACACAACCATATTGGGCCTAAATCTTAGATATCAGTGAACATATCTCCAGTGATAAAAACTGATTAACCCCAGTATTATTCGTTTCCCACACTTCTATGCCTTTTATAACATGCAAGAAACCATTACTGATATACCTCTTGAAAGCAGCTAAGGCCCTTATCTCACAACACTGCAGAGACAATTTCCCACCTTCTCTAGGGGAGGTAGTGTTGCCACCCAGCCGGTATTTTATCGGCAGGCCGGTAAAAAATGAGCTTCTCTCCAATGTTAAGTCTATGGAGGGAATACCATGGCCTGTATTTTTTTGAAGAAAAGGTGGCAACCCTAAGGGGAGGGGATCACTATTGTATACAAATTAGGAACATGCCCTTTCCAACATTCCCAGTTTCACCAACTGTATGATGCCTGGCATAGATGGGATGAATACATTGAGATGCTGGACCAGGCTTTGGGGTAGCCCCCCACCCACACATATAGACACACAGGTTTATTGCTTTATCCTCTGATATTAATTCTATACTTTGTTATAGAATTTGTCTTTTCCCGTCAATTCTGCTGTCTCGTAGCAAGGAAAGTGGCTTGTGTGCCACTCATACCCCCCACCCCCATTATTTTTCTTCTTCCACCACTTTCTTCCACCTTTTTGCTTCTGTATCCCACCCTCATCCCATTCCCTCCCCCTCTCTATAAACCTTTCAAAATTAAGATTATATACATAAAAAATCACAAGTTCCCTCTTACAGAATCTTTATTTTTCCCCTGTAGAGAAGATGGTTTCCTCCAAAACTGTTCCCCTTTGTTTTGTGCATGACTTTCTATATAACCAAACTTCTCCATCAGCAATTTCTCCTGTGCCCATCCAGGCCTTATTCCCCTCTTACATTCCCTCCCCACATTCAATTTTAATAAAACCTGCCTCCTATGTACTATGGATCTCCATAATAGAAAATACTGCTGCTCAAACAAATCGGCATATTTATGGGATAGTGGGGCATATGTAGCAAGTCAAACATTTAGTAAGTAAGGAGCAAAACAATTGCATAGTTTTGGCCATTTGCCAACTCCAGGGCAAAATAATTACAACATGGCAGGAAGAGATTTACATCTGATGAACCACTACACAAAAGAACCCAAGGAGCCCTTAGTTCTACCCATGGCAACACTCCAACTCCTCATAAGACCACATCCCCTAGCCCCATTCATTGTTGCCTTGTACATAAAATTACTATACCATATAATATACAACAGAAATACAATTCTTAAAGCGATAGTAATACTTAAAATGTAATAAAATATATGTTGTAGGGTAAAACAAGGGTATTCCCACTTCTGAGAGATATTTTATTAAAAAATTAGAACAGTTCAAACTTAAATTTTTTAGGTGCAATATCACAGTGGTCTGAAAATTTACAGTGCGCTGTTGCTATACCATCCTATGGACTGCGCTGGTCTGTAGACCATAAATCTCCATAGGATGGTGTAGCAACAACTCCACTGTAAATTTTCAGGCCACTGTGATATTGCACCTAAAAAATTCAGGTTTGAGCTGTTATACTTTTTTAATAAAATATCTCTCAGCAGTGGGCGTACCCTTGTTTTACTCAGGGGGATAAACCCTACAACATATATTTTTTTACATCTTAAGTATTACTATCCTTTTAACTCTTTGGCTTCCAGAGAGGTTATACGTCCAAGGTGTTATATAATGGGCACTACAGGAGACTGGAAACTGGCACTTAAAAAGGTCACCACAAAACAGGAGCACTGGGATTTTCTGGCCACACCCATAAGTCAGAATGTATGTGTGGCTAGCACAGCTGAGGTGCCCCAGAACTAGACCATTGTCTGCTTTGCCTAATGGGATATTCGGCCCTGACCATAGGAAAAAAATACACATTCCCCAGATTTCCACTGATTTAAATATGTCTTTAACACTTTAAATACAAGAGAAGTCTGCAATGTGTTGCACTGGCATCCCTATACCTATTCTATGGTGCATTTGGGTTGCATCAGAATTGCTCTTTTTTTATGAAAATAAGGCCCAGTGTACCAAAACGAAGGCCCCGTTTATTTCAATGTAAGTGTTTCCTTTGATAACAGTGGTGCACTAGTTTGGCTTTGTTTAACACCTGTCTGTAAATGGATGGTCCAAATGGTTGATAAGTAAAATGTATTTTATATGGGATAAACATAACAAACAAGATGTAAGAGTCTCTGTGAACTGAAATGTTTCATCTAGGAGCATGAATCAATTTTATGCTTAGCAGTTTGTTAAGGAGCTTGAGACAAAATTCATGGGAAGAGCTTGTTTATGACAGATTTTAGACGTTTAATACCAAATAAAAAATTCTAGCAAAGGATGTCAGTGAGCACATGGCATTTAACTGCATATAAAGGGACACTGTACCCTGTACCATGTCCCACATTTGCCAATCACTGATACAGAATCCTTGCCCCCACAAACTAGAAATTAACCTGCCTAAATCAAAATACAAACACTTCACTCTGTGTGATAATTTAAAAAAAAACAAAAAAAAACAGTTAAGTATTATTATGGAAAATGCATTTTGCAGGGCTTTTCCTGCTGAGTAAAACAAGGACAGTCCCACTGCACTGATTTGTTTTATTCAATAGTTACTACAGTTCATGTCACAAAGAGGCGGCGCTGTTAATTACACATTTTATGGAGTGATATAGCCTGTGGCTCCCCTCTCACATAGACTACAACAGATTATCTGTCTGGACACCTGGGAACTGCCTGGACTCCAAGTGATACAGTTGCTAGTTTCAACTCTAATAACTTTTAAATGAAACAGCTCCACTAGTGGGAGTTGAATTGGTTTACTCATCAGGAAAAGCATTGCAATATATATATACTTGTAGAAGAGCCCGTTACACGGGCCACAGTGCCGGCAGGTTGCGGTGCAGTCATGCTCAGTGGAGACTGCCCACACCGTGCGCAGCCATCTCTGCTGCGCATGACGGCTTGTGACAAACTTTAGCAAATTATTATATAGGATATATATATATCTTAGCTTAATGTTCCTTTAAAAGTCTGTTGAGGAAAGAAAATATATATATACTAGTTGAAGAGCCTGTTACACGCTCCACAGTGCCACTGCCAGCCGGTCGTGGGGCAGTCATGCGCAGAAGAGACTTCCCGCGCCGCGGCTGATACAGAGCTGGACGCTCCGAAGGAGTCTCTACTGCGCATGACTGTGTCATTACACATGTTTTAGCAAATTATATAGGATATAATATACACTGCTCAAAAAAATAAAGGGAACACTAAGATTACACATCCCACTGCTCCAAAAAAATAAAGGGAACACTAAGATTACACATCCTAGATCTGAATGAATGAATTGACAACAAAATCTCACAAAAATTCTCAATGGAAATCAAATGTATCAACCCATGGAGGTCTGGATATGGAGTCACACTCAAAATCAAAATGGAAAACCACACTACAGGCTGATCCAACTTTGATGTAATGTCCTTAAAACAAGTCAAAATGAGGCTCAGTAGTGTGTGTGGCCTCCACGTGCCCGTATGAGCTCCCTACAACGCTTGGGCATACTCCTGATGAGGTTGTGGATGGTCTCCTGAGGGATGTCCTCCCAGACCTGGACTAAAGCATCCGCCAACTCCTGGACAGTCTGTGGTGCAACGTGGCATTGGTGGATGGAGCGAGACATGATGTCCCAGATGTGCTCAATGGGATTCAGGTCTGGGGAACGGGAGGGCCAGTCCATAGCATCAATGCCTTCCTCTTGCAGGAACTGCTGACACACTCCAGCCACATGAGGTCTAGCATTGTCTTGCATTAAGAGGAACCCAGGGCCAACCGCACCAGCATATGGTCTCACAAGGGGTCTGAGGATCTCATCTCGGTACCTAATGGCAGTCAGGCTACCTCTGGCAAGCACATGGAGGGCTGTGTGGCCCCCCAAAGAAATGCCACCCCACACCATTACTGACCCACCTCCAAACCGGTCAGGCTGGTGGATGTTGCAGGCAGCAGAACGTTCTCCACAGCGTCTCCAGACTCTGTCACGTCTGTCACATATGCTCAGTGTGAACCTGCTTTCATCTGTGAAGAGCACAGGGTGCCAGTGGGTTGTTGCCCTCCTACGGCCTCCTCCACGTCTCCTGATGTACTGGCCTGTCTCCTGGTAGCGCCTCCATGCTCTGGACACTATGCTGACAGACACAGCAAACCTTCTTGCCATTGCTCGCATTGATGTGCCATCCTGGATGAGCTGCACTACCTGAGCCACTTGTGTGGGTTATAGACTCTGTCTCATGCTACCACTAGAGTGAAAGCACCTCCAGCATTCAAAAGTGACCAAAACATCAGCCAGTAAGCACAGGAACTGAGAAGTGGTCT